>BQNB010060799.1:0-27089 GCA_026074375.1 Tanacetum coccineum
TAAATGAGGTAAAAAACACCATTGTGACTATTCAACGTGTTGTCAAACAAAAAATGACTTTGGATATACACAGTTGGTCATCTTCTGCTCACCAACAGATTCAAAAAATTGTAAAAGATTAAATTTTCCCTATCGTTAACCAAGTTGACGCTAGAGTGCAAAATTTCAAAATACAATTTTTGAAAGAAGCAACCAAATTTGTTCGAGACTTCCAATCTCTTGCAAAAGAAGCTGATGAATCTCTTGCTAAGCATAAGGCATTGGAATTGGAAATTAAGCATCTATTGAGAGCAGTTGTCAGTCAAGATATTATGTCTATTGTGCAAAATCCATCTGTTGTAGATTCATCAAATCTCCAAACTGAGCTTGAACGTACAAAAGAATGATTTGAAAATTGTATCATTAAAAAGGAAAACGAATATGCAAAACTTTGGAATGATTGGTACAAAAAATGTGAAGAATGCAAATACGACAAAATTCCATACGATAAAGCTTATAATGACATGCAACAAAAGATCAAATGGTTGCAAGCTCAGTTGGGAGATCAAAAGGGTAAAAGTAAGGATACTCCATGTGTATCAGATACCCTTGATCATTTGTCTTAGAAACTTGAGAATGAGAACGTAGAATTAGAGTTTCAGGTTTTGAATTATGCTAAAGAAAATGCTCATCTTAAGACCACATACAAGAACCTGTTTGACTCTATAAAAGTGACACGGGCTCAAACAAAAGCGATAGTTGACTCTTTTCAAGATAAATTACATGACACGATATATGAAAATGCTAAGTTGAGAGCTCGGTTATTTGATAAGGTTTCTGAACAAAAGGACACCACCAAAGGTAACGAGACGTATACTAGTTTGCAAATAAGTCAACCAAAGAAACCGTTCTTTGTAATCTTTACTGAAACCATTTGGTTGTTGATCGAATGATTTTCAACCCAATCGCGATAAACTCGGCCCCTTCCTTTCCGAGAATCAACAAGGTATAACAATGAAAGAGTATGCTCTAAAATCTTTAGGATTAATCCTTTTAAAGCTTCTAAGGTAGACAACGTTATGCCTAACAAACGTGTAAAAGCTAGCATTAGAACAAAACCGATCACTGTTTCACAACCTCATGCCATCACTGAGAAATATGTAAATTCTAACACAAATGGTTTCTCTCCTAAAAACGTTTAAAGCACTACTAGGACCAGAAGACCACAACCTAGGAACAATCCTAAGAATGATAAGGTCCCCTCTAGGTCTAAGAGTAGTTACCTCTCGAATAATTTAGAGAAAATAGAAGAAAACCATAGGATTTTACAGTCTTCTAACTATCGGGACCATATGTCATATGCATGTAATAACATTAAGCTTGCAATTCAAAATGAAAAATCTGGGTTTATCTGTGCTACATGTAAGCAATGTTTGATTACCGCTAATCATGATGAATGTGTGCTTCAGTATGTGAATAGCATGAAATCTAGACAGAAAAACCAACATGAAAATGTTTCAAAAAGTGCAAATTAAAAGAAACATAAGGCAAATGTCAAGAAATCAAAGAAGTTAGGTTCAAAAGAAAGACTTGCTTCACCTAGGCCTAGCAAACCTAGAACTTGCCTTAAGTGGTTACCAACTGGAAGAATTTTTGACCTAAGTGGAACAATAACTGAATCCAGTAACACTGAAATGATTTGACACATTTGGTTTTGATATCTACTACTGCAGTGATTCTAACCCGTACGTACCTACAAACAAAGGTTTCTAGTTCTACTTCTTGTTTGACAGTTTTTGAAACTTCCGAAGCAAAATTCATTATCTATCTGCTAGCTTCTTCTGATTTTTCTAGAATCATGTACACTTCAGTCTCTTTACTTCAAAAGAAGAGAAAATCTTCTGTTTCAAAGCTTGAACACAATTTTTCAAGAAATTTTCAAAAGGATTTTGAATCATTCTTTATAAGTGGATCAATTTTTTAGGGGAGTATTTTTGAAAACCAAGTTTTAATGCTTTTAGACACATCCTCTCATATCTTCTTTTGTGTGTCTAAAACATTTCACAATTGTATATAGTTATCAAAAAAGCAAAATATAAAAATATATAACCTATAAAAGCAAAATACAAAATCAAAAAATTTCAAAAATACCAAAAATAATCTTCTCTGACATGTCTCTCGACAACCGATAACATTTACGCACCTAAAAATGTTGATTAATATTAACACGGGTGTATAAATGAAGTTCGAGCGAGAGTTCCAAAAATTTTCAAAACACGTCTTTTCAAATTTTCTCTACGACTTCTAAGTAAATGTTAGCTTAGGACTCGGTCTCCAGAGAAAGGAAAATGTTCATTTATGTACATTTATTTTAAACAACAGGAAGTTTACATCTTCTCGGTTTTGAGCATTGTCATACAAACATTCCAAGTTTGTGAATGCTCAAGAGAAGCACCAAGGAAATGATAATTAATAAGATAAATATAAAATTATTTTTCTGTTGAGCATAATTTTTTAAGATATTTTCAAAATGAAAAATTCAAATTCTTTCAAAATTGCATGCTCAACAAACTCCCACTCCAAGTTTTCACTCTAATATGTTATTGAGGGGGAGTATAATAATAAGATTCATTCAGCATGCTGTCCTGTTCTCCCAAGACTTAGTTAGACTCATGTGAATTACCGGACATTAACTTGTTTTTAATTCACTTGATAAGTCAAAAATTGTCACCATATATGCAATTTTTGAGGGGGAGAATAGTGATTAAAATGTGATCAATACGCCTTAATAATGGATAAGATCTCGTGTTTATAAGTGCGTTCCCGACCTCGCATGTGCAAAACTCTTTCATAATATGATGCATATGTATAGGGGGAGCTTTTTGGTGATATAGAAAACTCTCAACATGTAATAAATGATTTCTTGAACACATTGAACGCTTTTTAATGGTTTTATGGCTACTATGGATATACCAAAGACAGACCAACTGTTGTTTCTTACGGTGTTATAAGGCGGTTAAGGTGTAGACTATTTGGTCCCTGATCCAAGTCATAAACTGGAGGGATCACCAGGGACACTCCATTAGATAGAATAGAAGTCCTTAGGTATGATTGAAAAAAAGAGTAAAGTGAGATTGGGAAGAATGTTATCCAAGGCATGAGTTATCACCGAAACAAACCCAACATGGTGATAATGAGGACGCGTTGGAATAACATTGAAGGGGTTGAAAAATGAAAAAGAAAAGTATGGATAAAGGGTGAAAAGAAAGAAGCCCTTCACACAACCTTAGGCAAAAACTGGGTCAATGCATAATCTATCAGTAATCATAAAGATGCATCTTAATATGGAAAGACAATCATTATATGGGACCCAGAGAATGCAAAGCATAACCCATCCCAGCTACTCAGCTTCTCTTAAAAGAATTTTGTTTCATTGCTCACGAAGACTAACACGTTTCTATCGGCTTTCTTATTCCGAGATCGTTGATATTGAAAAGGTGGTAGTCCGCTCCAGCCTCCGATCACCAAATAACAAAAGTGCACTTATAGAGTCTAGAGCCATCGAGATCAATCAAAAATCTTACTAGAACAGAAATTCTAATATATAAAATGTTGTACATCATTATACAACATTTGGTATCAAAGAGTCCTATGCATTATCCTTGCGGTAATTACCAAAACATTCAGAGTGATACTCTCTAGTATTCACAGTGATGAATGGAAATCCTTCCAGAGTCAACATCAAACAGCTCTGCGGTAGGTGACTTGCGAGATTCTACATAAATCAAGCTTGTGTCAACTAGATATTGATAATGGTCTATTAAATGAATTGATGACTCAATCAGAAAGATAGTAACTATCTGATACTCTTACCGTGCTGTCTACTTTAAGATGTTCCGGTAATGAGAACAAGCAAGTACGGTGAATCTAATACAATCACGTTAGAGGATCTAATACTTTGAGCTGGAAACCCTGTCAAGGAGGTTCTTCTAAATTGAATCTACCTGATCACAAGAACAATATTTATACATTTAATAATTTTCTTTACACTATATATAATAAAATATATAATAATATATATAATATAAAAAAACACAATAATCAATAAAACCGAGAAGTAGTATAGAATGTTCCCGGGTCGTTTATCCCCAACGAGGCTGGACTGGAGAATCGATACAGTCGGAAGATTGGAGTTTGAATGAGAGAAATGATTTGAGAGTGTGGAAAGCTAAATTAAACAATAACAAACAAAAACGATTAAGAAAAACCTAAAAATTATGAAATTAAGCTAAAAAACGAGAGCACGAATCCTGAACAAAGGGTCAAAAACCTAAAATCTTCAAATTTAACCCTAAAACAAATTTAAAAGCTAAATTAGATACTAAATGACAAATAACGAAGTTTAAAAAAAACTAGACTGAAAACGGAGGTCGTTTGACCCAAAAACGAGTCAAGACAAAAACCGTACCCGAACCCGTTCTTTAAAAAAAATCAAAAGATGAAAAAATAACCCTACTAAAGTTTTATAATTTTTCCTACGAAATATATGACTAAAGAAAATTTTCTAAAAAAGAAAAATATTTTTTTTGATAATTTTTGTATTTTTTATGAATTTTTAAAACTTTTAACTAAATTAAATTATAAAAAATACTAAACTATTTTTAAAAATTCTGAAAAATTTACTAAAATTACTTTGCACTAATACTAACCTACGAAAAATAAGAAACCCAAAATTGAGCTTATAAATAAGCTCGAAATAAGCTGGAAACAGCTTATAGCTTTAAGGAGCCAAAAGTGGTTAAATATTAAACCACTTGGGACTCTAACAGAGAAGTCCCAAGGGCGCAGCGGTAACACTTTGGTTATAAAAGAGGGGTGTACGAGGGTTGAGGCCCGGGTTCGAGTCTTGCTCACCCGGGTCACCCCTTGTCTCCTCTCTTTTTTTTTATGAAAACTTTTTAAACAAACTTGTTAAGCTCATCGAGCTTAACATTTTTCATAACTATGACTTTTTGAAAAAACTTATAAATAAGCTGAAAAAGAGCTTTTTCTTTGGACAGTTTGCTTAAATGAGCTTTTAAGGCAAAATGGCTTTTTCTCTTTGACTCTTTGTACTAATAAGCTGAAATTTGAACAAGTAAGCTAAAAGGAATTATGTAAACTAAGCTAAATAAGCACTAATGGGTTAAAATCTATAACTAAATAAGCTGAAAAGGGGCTTAGACTTACATAGAAACTTAAATTAAGCTTAAGGCTTAAAATGGCTAAGTCTTGGTGAACTGTTGACACAAATAAGCCAAGGAAATGGGAAAATAAGCAAACAAATCTTAACACACAAAAATAATGACTATTAGGAACAAAATGAAGCAAATTAAATAAGCTCAATAAGCCAGAAGGTGGCTTAAACCCTCAGCAGTACTTAACTTAAGAGTTAAGTACTGTTGGTTGTGGCTTTGGGCTTAAATCACAATAAGCAATGGGAAAGTGCTCAATAAGCTATCTAGGGTAACTAACAAACCTAATAAGCAGCTAAGGATACAAAAACAACAATTGAAAAGAACTAAATAAGCTGGAACAAAAATAAGCTATATCCTACTCTATGCTTAAAAAAATATTCAAAAGCCTACTTTGAGCTTAGAAATAAGCTACCTAGAGTGCTTCCTAAGGTCTACAACTGTGAGGCGTATAGACAGCTATTGGCTTTAGAAAAGCCAAAGCTGGGCTAGCCCCTAAAAACTAAACAATTCTAAAAATAAGCCCCTACACCAGGGCAACTAAACTAGAAAGACAGGGCTAATTTGACACTTATTTTAAGCTGTCAAATAACTCTAAATGAAAATTAAGCTAAGAAAGATTGAAAAGGGCTTAAGGTGAGCTTATGCTCAAATTTTAAAGGACTGAAAACACTTTAAAGTTGCTGATTTTTACAAGAGAAAAAGGTGAGTTATCTTTTTGAAAAACTTGACTTGTTTCATATGTGAGAATCTAAAAATGTTGACAGATTTGACAAAGTTTAAAGAGAACCATAAGAGACTTAATACTATTGATTTTGACTCTAAAAAGAGAAAGAGAAAACAATACTCCTAGCTGGTCTTAATAGCTCAATCAAATAAGCACTTTGGAACCTTTTTTTTTTAAAAACTAACACACTTGAGAGATTAATGGAAAACTTGTAAAACACTTTTTTAACTTGGAAATTTTTGAAAGGCAGACTCAAAAGGCTTAAACTAATGTTAACCAATTTATACCAACCTAACCCATCACCATCCTGTTTTGAACCCATTTTAGACGTACCGCCAAACACCCTCATATTATTTTTAAAAACTGATTTTAAAACTTTTTAAACAACTATTTAGGCACTCTTTTTAAAACAAAGATCAAACCAACATTAAGAAGCATAAAGAGGACATAAACAAGTAAGACAAACAAAATAAAGACAAAGAATAAGCACAATAAAGTTTTTGCTTAACAGTAACTTTTTAAGCAAAAAGTTTAAAAAGAAGCATACCTTAATCCTTGCTAGCTCAAAAACAGATTGTTAGCACCTAAATAACCATAAGAGACCTACCCAAGCGTAGAAATAAGCAAAACTAAAACCAATGATGCCATCCCTTATGCTCGTTCATCCACAGCTTGGATCAAACAGAGACCTTTTTTCCCTTCTTTTAAATTTTCCTTAAAAAAGTATTTATTTTTTTTTTTGGAGGTATCAAAGTTTTAAAAACAAATTTTAAAACTTATATTAAGAACTGATATGATATTAAAGAAATGCAAGTAACTTAGAACATAATATTAAAAGCAAACTGAATTTTCATTAATCTTTTAAAACAGAAGTACATAAAAGTTGGACTAAAAACTTAAAAGCTGAACTTAAAGAAAATTATATTAAAAACTAACTTAAAAACTAACTCGTTATGCCTCAAGCTTACAACATCCTAAATAGTAAAAACGAGCTAGGTTTCGCTCCCTCTTGTCTTCACTCCTTGGATGCTTTGTAGACACTATACACTGACTTGTGGGTTTTTGTGAGATTAAACACACACACAATTCCTACCCTTATTGGGATTGCCTTTGTGCCCAAGGTCTTAAATCTAAACCTTTGATCGAATTGGTGGGTTTTTGGATTGCCAACTTGGCATACCCATGTGGGGGGTGGGGTTTGTGATTGTGAAGGTTTTGGAGTGATATGGGGAGTCAACGAAGTTGACAATGACAGGAGGTGGGGTTATGAAGTTTTGGCGGGAAATGGTGGGAGAGATATACAGTAACTCAAACTTGGGGTGAAGGTTTGGGCTTTTGTCAAAAATGGTCCTTCATGGTTATAAGTGTGTTTGCACCACTCGTCCTTGTGTTTATACAAGTTTGGGGTGTTGGCAGAAACACCCCTTGAAAGTTATATTGAGTATTACACCCATGGTCCTTGTTAGTTATAACTTCTTGCCATTGGCAGAAACACCCCTTGTGGTTTATACTTTAGGCATTTGGCAGTTTTGGCCCTTGTGAGTATTTTCTTCTTTTTCTTCTTTAAATAAGTTTAGGGACTTGGCAATTTGGGTCCCTAAACTTATTTTTCTTCACTTCTTGACTTTTGGATTTGTCGGGGTTGACTTTGGTTGACTTTTTCACACTTTGGGCTTTGTCTTGACTTTGTCTTTTCCACGCTTTTCCATTTCGTGTCCGGTTTTGTCGTTTTGGCTTAGTGGTCGTCTTTTCTTAGATATCAGTTCCTGCAACCTCACAAGTAGCTAAAAAAGCATATTTTTGTATGTTAAGATCGTTTTTGGTTATTTTAACTTGTCTTTATAGGTAAAAGTATGTTAATTAAAAACATACCAAAATCCCTCATACGAAGTATGGCAAGTTTCCTCACGCATGCTATGAAGTAAGCATTTTAAAAACTAAGAATCTCACCCCCCTCGACTAAGGACTTGGAAAAGTAGCTAAGTGTTCAGCGAGGAAGTTAAAGACTCCATAAGTTTTGAAATCCCCGTCTTTACCATTTTTTTTTATATATACATCCTATTCCTACAACATCTTTTGTATGTTTCATTACTTCATTAATCAACTACTAGATTGTTATGACTTCGTATTTAATAACGTTTAAGGAACATAGAACCAGTGATCATTTCGTTCCGAGAATGCCCAAAAAGATAAATTCATCATTCCGAATTTTTACGTATTCCAATCCAACTTAAAACAAATCACACCATTATTAAGATTTAGGACTTACACAACTCTGATCTGCAATTTGTAAACTTTTCACTCCCGACAATTTATATCTATCATAAGTGGATGTCTATTTTGAAATTTAAACCATGGATAAACGTTTACAACATTCTATGTTTCACTTCCACCCAGAATAATGATTTGAAGGCGAGAGTCATCCCATAGCAATTTCGTCTCCACATCCCAACCTTGCGGTTAAGTACCAGGCTTTTGACTCCCCCACAAGACTAGTATCGGACTCACGGACCCTTAGTTTCAAAACTCTCAAGGCTTTCTCCGTAAATACATAGCGTATAAAATATAATAGCCAAAGTTCAAAAGCATATTTGAATATAACAAAAACTGATCTTTTTATTCTACTTATTATAAACTATTTACGCAGTTTGTAAAACCCTGCGACCCTTTTAGAAGGCTCAACATCGATTGTGAGCCGGCATGATGCAGCAAACTTTATATCAGTCTGGATATTATTCATACTATGGGTTTTTCTTTAAAGCTGGCAACATCGGTTGTGACCGGCAAAGATACTCAAACTTTTATCAACCCACATTTATTTATCATATTTTTGCATTTTTTGCATTTTGTTTTTTGGGAAACGTCTTTTGAAAATTTAAGTATAAAATGTTTGAAACTAAGTCCGAAAGTTTTTGGCAATAGACTACATAAAACTATTGGATTTAAGTTTAATTTCCACAAGTACATGTAATATTAATCAGGTTGAAAGCTTCGGAAAAAAGGTACAAAGTTACACACATGAGCTCTTAAGATTTCCAAATCATCGTTGTTTATCATCCAACTCATACTTAAAACACGATCATTTTTTGTTCCTTCGCAAATAGTCGCAGAAATGCTTAGTCTACGAGGAAGGAACATGCTAGAGCTCAACACGCTCGTATCGAGTTAAAATTTACACTTATATACCCAGCAGTATGTCAAAAATGGTGACAAAACACTATTTTATTTTTGAAAAATATTTAAATGTTTTCATTTTTTTGAAATTTTGGTGGGTAAAAACGGATTATGTGGATAACAACGGCTGCACACAATCAAAATCGAAATCCCCCCTATACTTAGAATGAAAACATTGTCCTCATATTAAACTCAGGTTTTGCTACTAAATCCTAAGCCGTTTATGAATTATGCTTAAAGAAAACGGTAGTCGATAAATTAGGATATCGGAGTCCAAATGAAGCTGAGATTGTGAAGCGCTGTGATCGTAGGACAAATACCGCGAACACAGTAGCTCAAAATCCAGGACATCCTGGACAATACAGCACAAAACACAAAACATGGAAAAGGAAAGAGGCAAGCCTCCTCACAACTCTAAACACTTTGACATTACAAAGCTAGAATAACTAATACTACTGATAAACTAGGATAATAGCATTGTGCCCATCCCATGAACGCTTGTTAGGGTCACTAATCTTGACCTAATTCCCTGAATTTAGTTCGTCTTAGGGAATTTGGAGGTCCGGATATCCAAAGCTAGGATAATCACCTCCCAATATGCTTAAGACGATGACCATTTACTTTGAAGTTTGGCCCGGAGTTTTGGGATAACTCAACGGTGCCATATGGAAAAACTTGAACAATGGTAAATGGTCCTGACCAACGGACTTTCAACTTAACCTAGAAAAATTTGCAATCGAGAAAGATTTAAAGAAGACTTGATCACCGACGTTGAAAACGCGGTTTTTGATCTTTGCGGCATGAAATCCACTTAGTTTTTCTCTTTTAGATCAAAGAATTGTCATAGGCTTGAGCACAGCATTCACTTAATTCATTGATTGTTGAATTGTGCTTGATCACCCGCTGTTAGGATAATCAAAGTTTGCATTTTATGGCCGGGGCCAGAAGTTTGTGCGCCAAACTCGAATCGCAGATGACATGCCTTTTCCATATACAACTTAGTACAGTGCACCCGATGGGTTTATATTACCTCTGTTACGAAGCCCAAGAGCGTCATCTAGTTTGTCCACCATAGAGGCAAGGCCACGATTTTCGCCAACTGTCCCTTTCAAGAATTTCCTTTTTAACCCACGATTCGATACATCAACCTCCCCAATTGTCTGGGGGGGGATACGCGGAGGAGAGACGATGAGTAACTCATATTTAAGCATGACCTTTCAAACAGTCAATGCCAAAAATGTGTTTCCACGATCACAGATGAACTGGCATGGGAGCACCAAATCTGGCGAAGAGAAATTTAAGAAATTTGCAAACAACTCGGGCGTCGGGGGGAGCGCCTTGCTTCACCCATTTTGACAGAGTGTCGATAGCCACAGTATGTAATATGTTGACTCTAGAAATAGGGAAAGTCCCATAAAGTCTAGGCCCAAACATCAAAGATTCACAACTTGGATGGAATTTTAGGCATCCATACCCTTTGTGAAATTTTACCTGTCGCTTGGCACGAGTCACAGTTATTTAACACAGCTCGTGGGCCTCTTTAATATGGAAGGCCAAAAGAATCCGGCATCAAAGACCTTTTTTGGCGGTGAGATTTGCACTGAAATTGAAACCGACGATATCGTGATTCCCCCACAGGTGGGTCCAATGTGGCACGCTTCGAGAATTTCGAAGCTTCTTTGCCGGTGCAACACACCATCGATCATATGATCAGCATAAGATTTTAAACAAGAAAGGGGGTATCCCAAAGTATTTTGACCATCTTTGAAAAACACTTGTTTTTCTGTTGGGATGACATTCTTTGACAATGGAAATTCCCCGCTGGGTAGTTTGCGAAATCTGCAAACCATGGGGTACCTATCAACATGAAAGCAACCCAGCCAAGAGTTTTGAGGAGAAATGTTTCAGTATTTCTTTGTTCTCGAGTTTATCGTGAGGGGTTTCTCAATCTGGAAAGAGAACGAACGGCCAATTTCGCTGCTGCATGAAATTAGAAAATACGTACAATGACTCGGGGGTACATACAATTTACTATCGGTGTACATAAGAGAAATAGGATCCCACATGCAGGAGTATCATTAATCATAAAACAAACAGAGGTTTACGAACTACAACAGTACAGAATAACATACAAGGACAAGCGAGTGGTCAAAATAATATCTTACAAGAAATACACTACCATACCTGCTACTAATGATACATGCTGAAGGAAAAACCTAATCCTATAGCCTTCACAATTCACAAGCCGAGTAGATCTCAGATCTACACGGGCACGATCGGATATCACATCCAAGATAGCAACAATACAAATAAAAATCCACAACCTAACCTCTGAGAAGCTTCTGCACTAAGCATGATACACACAATCGACTACGACTAAGCAAACAAGACCTAGACGCGTTTAAAATCAAGATGAAGTCCCTAGAGTGCAAACCTTTGTGTCTCGGATGACACCATCTGAATTTCTTGGAGGCAAAAGGGGATCCACCGCATTCAGTCTTGGCTTCAGCATCCTTTCTTAGCGAAGAGATACTTTATAGCAGAATGGTAGGTATAAACACTATCTCTTAAGACAAACAAGATATGACCGAAATTTCTTTCTCTCAAATCATACACTACGGCAGAGCAATTCTTTTCGGGTCGAGTGTATGTGCTGAGCGTTCATCATGGTTTTGCAGGCTTTGTGTATTGTTGGAAAGGGCTTGTTTCTTGTCGTTGAGCCTAGACTGCCCCAATTGCAAAATCACTTGCATCACACATGAGTTCGAAGGTCAGGTCCCATTCGGGAACAATCAAAACGGTAGCCTCGGTCAATAAGTTTTCTTTTAAGTGTATTACAGGATCGATACACCTGTTGAGAAAAAAATGATCTCCTTTTCAAGCGGTGATCATTGCCGGGATATTTTTTGAGAATCTTGTATGGCAAACCGTCGTAAAAACCGGCATGCCCAAGAAAACTTTGAACACCTTTTCACAGTAGTCGGTGTGGGAGCATGGCGATAACGGCAACTTTAGCTCGTCGACCTCAATTCCTGAGTTAGAGATTTTGGTTCCAAGACAATGCCTTCTTTATCATGAAATGGCTTTTCTCCCAGGTGAGACCAAATTGTTGCTTCAAACCGTTTTAAAAAAAACATTTGTCCCACATAGGATAGGCATGTAAGGAGAAAGAATCCCCGAAGACTGAAAGGTCATCCATAAACACTTGCCCCATTATTTTCGATCATGTCGTTAGGAAGATTGCCATCATACATCGATGAACGTGCCGAGGTGCATTGCATACCCAAAAGGCATGCCATGATAGGCAAATGTTCACCCAACACCAAAATCAACCCCAACCCGCAATAGTATGTGGAGGCAATTAAAGTTGTCTTTCCTTGGTCTACCGGGCTATGGAACTGGAAAATACCCCCCAAAAGGCCATCGATGGAAACAATAGAATTAGGTTTCCCGCAGTCTTTCGAGCATTTGATCCCATTAAGGAAGTGGAAAGTGGGTTCCTTTCGGTAGCCCTCATTCAACTTTCTATAGTCGAATGCATAACTCCACCCGGTGACCCAATCGAGTCGGAAATAAGATCATTTTCATCGTTCTTGACGGACGTCCTGCCACCCTTCTTTGGTACACAATGCACCGCTACCATGGACTGTCAAGTCGGATAAATTAATCCCCGTCAAGAACTTTTAACTTCTTATCTTGATGACGCCGTGGATTTTTGGATTTACCCGTCTGTGATGCTGAACCGTCGTTCGTAGTCCTCTCCATGAGAATGTTTTGGTTGTACAAAACTCTGGGTTGATACCCTTTATATCAGAAAGTTCCAAGCATTGGCTCGCTTGTGGGACTATTAGGGAAACCTCGATGAAGCTGCCTTTTCCTCATTCTATAAATCTATTGCAATTATGACGGGCAATCTGTCGTCACCCTCCAAAAATGACAATTCAAATGAGGTGGCAAGTCTTAGTTCAACCTCAGGGGGCTCATTAACGAAAGTTTGCTTACAAATTTTAAGATCTTTTCCGGATTTCCGGAAAATAAGTTCCTTGATTGGGAAGGATGTGGTTGATAGTGATCACATGTAGAAATTGCTTCGAAGGAGAAGAATGTCCCCTTCAGGGTCATAATATGTGAATCAACTTCGGTGGAAGTGTTGATCATCTCTATAGCAAGAAAAGAGTCGCTGTCTTCAAAAGAGAAAATCACTGTCCCCGAATGGAGTTAAAGTTGGCAGAAGCAAGTAAAAAGAAAACGATTGATCATAGAAAGATGGGATTACCACTCGAGATCATTTGAGAAACCAAGAACTTTCCTTGAGAGTATTTCTTCACAAGCCATATCAATGACGCAATGCCGGTTTGCCGTCATATGATTTTAATTAGCCGGGTATCCTCAAAGTTTGGTCTAATTGAATGTAATGGCCTCTCTGCCAACACTAAGGGGTTATTATCCACCTTCATATACATCCGATTAATGCACGACTTATCGTTTAAGAAACTCCTCCCAGAGGATTAGAGGTATTCTCGGGGTCTGGCACCAAAATCGACGACTACGAAATCGGTAGGAAATTGGAACTTCCCCATCCTCCATAGACATCTTACAGCGATCCCGATTGGTTCAAGATTAAAACGGGTCATCGCTAATTCAAAGCGTCATGCAAGTCGGGGGTAGTTCGGGGGAAGAGAGAGATCTTTTTTCCAGACGGAATATGGCATAAGATTAAATGCTTGCACCAAATCGGCCCCAGCGTGCATGTATTAATCTCGGAGAATTCACCGGAATAAGAAATCGGCCAGGGTCTCCAAGTTTCTTTGGTAACTTGTTTAGGATGACTGCTGAGCAATTCTCATTCAATGGGGTTCTAGCCATTTCACTCAACTTTTCTTTGTTTCCGATTAAGGTTTTTAGAGTCGAGGCGAATTTTGGCATAAGCATCAAGGCATCCGTAAAGCTAATTTCGAAACTCAAATCTCTAAAGATTTCGTAGAATTTCTCAATTTGGTCGTTAGCTTTTTCACGACGTCTTTCATCATTTCTTCTTGAAGGAAATGGAATTGATGCTTTTTGGTTAGGCCTTGAAGCACTAACTGGAGCATTTACGGGCTCAGAGATTGATTCATGATGGACAACAGGGACAACCGGAGGTTGGACGTCTTCGGTGCTTCCGTTATTAGTAGGAGGCATCGTATCCTTTGTGACCTCGGGTTCACGTTCTACTACTTTAGGAGAAGAAGTAGTATGAATCGTGGGTCCCTTGTAAGCTACACCACTTCGAGTGGTAATACCCTTTAAATCCTCCTTCGGGTTAGTAACAGTGTTACTAGGGAGAGTTCCCGAAGTAGAGGCGGTATTCATTTTGATAAAGTTACCTAGCATACTTTCAAGCCTTTGATTTGAAGTAGCCAAGTTGTTCAATTGAGTTTGCAGGTTTTGACCTTGAGTTTGCAAAACTTGATTTTGGTTTTGCATATTCCTCATAACCGCATCATTAGCCTTTACGTAGCTATCAAAATCGGTCTTAGACACACCTTGTGTCTGAGGAGCTGGAGCTTGATAGGCGGGAGCTTGAGGTCGATAGATTTGACCTTGCTGAACCGGGGGTTGGTAAGCTGGAGCTTGATTGAAGTTCCCCCGGTTTTGGTTGTAACGATTCTGATTGTTTCCTTGATTTTGCACATTATGATTGTTTTGAACGGGAGGAAAACCGGGAGGTCGAATTTGATTTGAAATCGGGGCTCGATAACCGGTGTTTCCTTGGTTGTAGTTAGCTGCGGCTGCTTGAGAGACATATTCTTGAATATTATCTCGAATGGACTATTTATATACAGATAATGAGCACTCCTCCACCAAGTTACACAATCTTGCTCAACCGCTTTTAGGGTGCGGTGCGTGGGTTCTTTGCTTTAGTCGACACGCATCAGTCTTTTCATCATGTTTTTAAGTCAGAAACTTCGGTTGTAAGGTAGCGAGCAGAAATCTGGTGAAATTTCGGGAGTAGATGAATTCCGAACTTCACTTTGGCACTTGTTTCGTTTGAATTACGAACCTTGAATTACTCTCGATTAATTCTCAAAGCATTCCACGAGCATATTATCCAAAAAGTTTCCACCCACAGCAGAATTCAATGAATCTTGATCATTAGCATTCAACGCATTGTAAAACGTATCTAGCTGATGTAATTCAGAAAATCTGTGATGTGGGCATGCTCGAAGAAGGTCATTAAATCGATCCCAAGCCTCGTAAAACGATTTGTCAAATCTTTGTTGAAATCTCGTGATTTCATTTCGAAGATTTGTCGTTTTTTGAAGGAGGAAATAATTGATTAATGAATTTTGAAACAAGATCATCACACGTCAAAATTGAACGAGGAGGTTCTTTTTCTAGCCAAATCCGGGCTGAACCTTCAAGAGAAAATGGAAAAAGCATAAGCTTAATTGACGTGCTCGGGACATCCGGGAATCTCATCGTTGAGGTAATCTTATTGAAGTAACGGATGTGAGCATGAGGATCCTCTTTATCATGTCTGAAAAAACTGTTTGTTTTGAACAAGATTGATCAAACCATGCTTCAACTCAAAATTAGCATTGATTTCAGGAATTACAATTGCATCCTCGTACCCCTCGGTGGGAAGCTGGGAGCTCAATTAAGCCATTAGTCAGGTTTATCATCCATCGGAAACTAGGGGAAGGAGTCGTGGATTTTCAATCAGTTCTTCAAGATTAAGGTTCAACAAAAAGCCGTGTGGGCTTGTTGTTGTTGTGTGTGAAGGTTACGATATTGGGAACGTGTCACCTTACAGTGCGCATGCACTAAAAAGAAAATTTACACTAATTTTTTTTTTGTTCTTTTTGGTTTATCAAAAATGAATTCACAATTTATTTTAATAACGGACAACGAAATAAGACAACTTAATCCTAATAATCAACAAGCTTCTCGGTAACTCTTCGAAAAGAAAAACGCACAAAGGAGCGGAGGAATAGGAAAGCGCGAAGCTATTAAAAACCTTTTTCCTTTAGGGTCGTAGTTCCAAGGAACAACCCGCCTTATACCCCTCTTTGAGTTTGTTTATCTTTTAAAAGGTGAACCGTACCTCGCAAGTGACACAAAAGGTAAGTTTTTGATTCTTTGGTTCGGGAACTTATTAATGGATAATACTTCAGTTGAAAGTATTATATGTTGGTGTTCTTTTACCAACTTGATTGATTTTTTATTGATAATTAAAGACAATGTTTTTATCTTTTTGGTTTTTTTTAATGATAATTATACTAAAAAGAAAATGAAAATATTTTTGTACTTTTAGGGTTTTTTATAAAGCAAGTAACTTCAAGAATGAAGGATCTTCAAAAACTAAGTTTCAAACAGTACGGATAATCGACACACAGCCTCCCCGGCAGCGGCGCCAAAAATTGATTAACGTTAAATTCAACCCTTTTTATATAAATATAAATATAAATAAATATAAATATATAACAAGGATCAAAATCCACAAAATCAATGAAACCGAGAGTAGTATAGAATTCCCGGGTCGTTTATCCCCAACGAGGCTGGACTTGAAAATCGGTACAGTCGGAAAGTTGGAATTTGAATGATATTAATGATTAAGAGGATTAGAAAGCTAAATTATCTACTAATATGCAAAAACGATTAAGAAAATCCTAAAAATTATGAAATAAAACAAAAAAACGAGAGCACGAGCCCCGAACAAGGGGTCAAAAACCTAAATTCTTTAAAAATTAACCCTACAAAGATTTTTTTTTACTTCTAATCAACTCCATGTGACTAAAAATGAAGAATAAAAAAGACTAGACTAAAAACGGAGCTAAAACGAGCTCAAAATTGAGAAAACTAAAACGGGGTCGAAACCCGTTCTTTAAAAAGTAAAATTTTGCAAAACCGACCCTACGAAAGATTTTCTATTTTTCCTAAGTAAATACTGATAAAATGAAATTTTCTAAAAAAGAAAAATATTTTTTTGATTTTTATTTAATTTATTATAATTAAAAAAACAGTTTAAAGGAAATTAAATGATAAAAAATATCAAACGATTATAAAAAATTCTAAAAAATACAGAAAAATAAGTTAAACTATAAAGATCCTATGAAAAATCTAAAACGGGAAAAACAGTTTATAAATAAGCTGTTATAAGCTTAAAAGTGGCTGTGGACTTAAAGGCTAAAATGAGCTTATATATTTAATAACGCAAACCTCTACCGGATGAGCTATTGTAGCACAGCGGTAGAGGTGTTGTTATAAAAGTGTTGGTTGATGGGGTTGAGGTCCCGAGTTCGAGTCTTGCTCACTCGGGGTCTCCCCTAATCCCAACACTTTTATTTCTTAAAAAAAACAACAAATTTATAACTAGCAAATAAGCACGAAATTAAGCAAAAGAAAGAAGGCAGTTAAGCTAAATTTACACTAAGTCCTAAGGTTCACTACACTAGCTTAGCAAAAATCCAAAAGGGACTTTTCTAGCTTAAAAATAAGCTATCAAACAGATCCTTATGGACTTCTAACCTTAAAACAGATTAAGCTTATACTTAAAAGAACAAATATCAGCAATCAAAAAGCATTTTGAAATTCACAATAAGCCACAATAAGCAGATGAAAAAGCATTTTCTTCATTTTTCAACACTTAGCAATTTTTGACAAAAGGTTATAAAACTAACAGCACACTATTAGACACTTATACTACTTAATTTAGACACCTAAACATGCATAAAAGACACAAAAATAAGTAGCTAAACCAAGCTTAAGCTAATAAGCTATATAAAACTGTTTTGATTCCAACAATTTTATACCACTTATAGAAAAAACTTAAAATCAAACATTTAAACAAAAAAAACTTGTAAAACAACTTATTAAGACTTAAAAATCCATTGACAAAGTTGGTCAAATGACCCAAACTATTTTTAACCAATATGACCCGTTTTGTACCCTTAACCCAAACACTCCCTTAATTCTTGAAATCAATTTTTTAGACTGTTTTTGAAAGAATTAAGCAGAAGTTTGTTAAAACAGCAGACAAATAAGCACATTTAAGTTAAAATAAGCAAACTTAGAACAAAGAGAAGCACTAATTTAATCAAATAAGCAATAAGCATTATGAGCACATAAATGACAATTATGAGCAAAAACTTAAACAAAGAACATTAAAGCATGACATCCAAAAAGCAAGCATAAATAAGCATGAGATAAACACAAATAAGCAACTAGAAGCAATAATAAGCAGAAATAAGCTATGCTACAGTAACAAAAATTTAAAAAGTGCACTTACCAAACCCTTGCTCTAAACAGGGTTAAATAAAGAGTCTACAAGCTCTAGCTTGTATAAAACAAGCTAGTGAGAGTCCATAAGCCCATCCCTTTTTGGCTTATCATCCAAATATTAAGCTGTGGTATTTTGAGGGTAATTTCTTTCTTTTAAGATTTTCTTAACTGTTTATATTTCTAAGTAAAAAGCAGGTTATAAAATAGCTTAAATGAGAGCTTATATTAGCTTATGAAACATAAGTGAACACTTGAAGAGAATAAGAACTTAAAACAGATTTTAAGAAACTTTTAAATTTCATTAACTTGAAAACATTACAAGGAAAATTAAGAACTAAATTTGCTTGGAAAACTAACTAGGTGAAAACTAAGTAAAAAAAACTAGATATGCCAAATGGCTTACAAGACATCCTATTTATACAAAAACGACTAAGTGCTTGCCCTCTCTTCAATCTTTGTCTTCTTCTAGTTGTGTTTCTTTGCTGAGACAGAAACACAAGTGTGTTTGTTGTGAGAGTGAAACCCTAAGCTCATCTTAGCCATCAATTTGCCTTTGTCCCCAAGTTCTTTCATCATACCCGTTGATGTATTTGTCCCATTCCGTGTCCAATAAGCATTTGTGGGATTGCCAACGTGTCCTTGTTGGTTTGTGGGTGTGGGGTGAGTAGGAAGGTGACATTTTTGGCTTGGGGTGCACAGTGGTAGAGGTGGGGGAACAGGGAAGCGTGAATAGTGGAGTTTGGTTTGGGCGGGAAAATTTGTTGTGTATAACAGGGGTGAAGTTTGGGGTTAAGGCAACTTTGGTCCCTGAATGTGTAATGTATAATTACACGTGAAGTCCTTGTGGTGGATTCAACTTTGGGGGATGGCAGAAATGCCCCCAAGGGTTATAAGGGTTATATCATGCATGGTCCTTTTGTTATATAACTTTAGGGGTTTGGCAGAAATGGCCCCCTAAAGTTATATATGGCATCTTTACAACTTCAGTCCTTGTAGCTTTTTATCCTTGTTATACAACTTTAGGATTTGGCAAATTTGGTCCCTAAAGTTGTATTTTCTTTGACTTGATGACTTCTTGGCTTTGACTTTGTCGGGGTTGACTTTGGCTTTGATTTGACTTTGGCTTTTCCACGCTTTTCCATTCCGTGCTCGGTTTTGTCCGTTTTTGCTTGATTTTTCGTCCTTTTGTCGGATATCCGTTTCCTGCACAAAACAAGTGAAAACATACAAATACAATGTATTTTTGGTACGTTTTTGGTCATTTAAGTCCGATTTTAATGGTGAAAGGTATGTGTAATTAAACGCATACCGGTTTTATTAGTTTGTACTTAGGGGTATGGCTGAGCATATCAGACCATCGACCGGACCGGACCGAACGTATTTCGGTCCGGTCCTCGGTCCATACTTTTTGTTACATTCGGTCCTCGGTCCTGTCGGTCCGCTCCGCTCCGGTTCGGTCTTACAAAAAACCCGATGATTATGCCTTGTAGGACCGGACCGGACCGTACCATTTCAGTCCGGTCCTCGGTCCGGCGTTTTGGACCAATTCAGTTTCAGTCCGGTCCGGTCTTGGCCGGTCCGGTCCGGTTTTTGAACCGTAAGCACCCCTACTTAGGGGTGTTTTAAAAATAATATTAATTAGTGTGTTTAATGGATTAAGGAGTGTTTTATTAATAATATTAAATGTGTTGATCAGTCAATAAGTGTGTGTTTGTGCATTGGTTAATTGTACATATTGCATGAATATTTGTATTTTTAAATAATTTCCACATCGTTATTTTATTTTTCCACCTCATATGACTTGACCCGGTTGAACTCACTTTGTTTTTCTTCTTCATGTTCTTTCTTTTATAACATCAACCTCACTTTATCTAATATAATCCATTAAAATTGCAACTTTTTCACTTGTAATAATTCACATGTTATATCGATCATTTAATTCATATCATATAAACAACTTATAATCTACCCATTTAGATAAGTTTTCCGCTCCAACAAACACCATTAGAGGAAATCTTTTACCCTTCCCTTTTCTTGTAAATCTCAAACCACAAACACAATTTAAAACCTTCCAATCTTGTTGCCTCAACTAAGATTTTACCCTCCATTTTTATAGGTCTCAAGTAAGCTTGTTTTTACAGATCGACGTTGGGTGTATTCCACCTGCAACAATCCGACGAGATATGTGGCGTTTATGAACGATTGTATTATTGTTTAGGGTCAGATCTGTGTTTATAAACAATGGTAGCGTTATTTGTTGTTGTTCTTGAATCTGCATATTACTTTAGGAGTTTCTATTTCAAGAAAGAATAGAGATGACATTTCTTGTTTATGCAAAAACCATAGACGTGATTGGTATAAAATAAGATTATATAAAATTTGTGGTTTTACTTTTATTCGTCGAGAAAATCCATGGGCGTGATTGTTATAAAATAAAATTATATAAAATTTGTGGTTTTACTTTTATTCGTCGAGAAAATGAGCTCGCTGGAAAAAATGGAGATTGTCGGAAAAGTTACCGGAGATGATGGTGGTTGTCGGATGTTGATGAAGATGATGTAACGGTGATGCCATTTTTTGAGATTTGGGTTTGATGAAATGTTTTCTATTTTTTAGAGTTACATGTCATCAGTCAATTATTGTCAAATATGATGTGGTATATGCAACTAAAAAAAAAAGTATGACGTGTCGGTTATTTTCAAGTTTCAACTGGCACCTAGCCGGTCATATTACCTATATCGCCACAAGTTTGAAAGATTCAATGCGTAGATTGGTAATATTTAAAGTTGGTTACCTATATGAGTAAAATTTAGAAAGTACGTTGGTAGTATACAAACTTAACCCTTTTAAATTTTGTAACTTTGTAACACTCCAACATTCATATAATGTAACAGCCCATTTAAAGTCTTTATAGCCATTCAATAGTGTAACAATCCATTAAAATATTTATTTGTAATAGCCTATTACACATCTTAATTAACATGTTTATTCGTAACAGCCCATGACACCGGATATAAAACCCTCTAAACAAATAAATGATTTCATATTGATTGCTAGTAAAGCAACACACGTAATTATAAAATATAATATAATATGAAATTCCCAAACTACCCTTGAGGACAAAGGTAGTTAGAAAAATCACACGATAATATATATAATAAAATACGTATATTAACCGGGAAGATATTGATTCCCGGTATCGTTTATTCCCCAACGATTTATGAAATTGAAACCACGTTTGTTGTTCGGACAATGATTTGAATTGGAAACAAAGATTGATTTGATTATCTACTTCTACAAATTAAAATAAGCAAATGATAACAATTAAGCACGAAAACAAATAACGGAAAATTAAACTTTAACTAAAAATGCAAAACGGGAACCCTAAATTTCAAATTTAAACCTAAAATGATTTTTTTAAATAGACTCTAATTGACTAAAAAGTAAGTTTAACGAAAACTAGAACAAAAACGGAATTGACCTGAGTCTTAAAAAAACACACGTGAAAAACAGATCGGAAACGAATCCGTCTTTAAAAATTGAAAATTTAAATACTTTGTGTATTTTCGCATTCGATGAAAACTTTATCTAAACCGTATGTCATGTTTGAACACTCGTCGTATTTTTAATACTGTTGGGACCTTCTTGTAAACTCTGATAATTTTTAAGGTATCGAATATGAAATATTTATTTTAAAACATCCAATTTTTGAGGTCGTTTTCTATGACTTGTACCTTGTGCTTATGAAGTCGCACTCCGGTTACCTTTCCACTACACAAAGATTTTGGGGGTGTGATAGAATACTAGTTATTTTTCTGATCGAAACACTTTGTTTGTTCTACATGTCATAAATGTGTCTTTAATGCGAATAATGATGCTTGTATAGCAAAATTCCTGAATGAGGTAAATTCATGCGCTAAGATTCAACCCCATATGACTAGAAACAGTAACAAACCCGTAGAACCGAAGAGTCATACTCAGAAACCTGGTAGGCAGATCTTTACAGGACATAGGTTTTCTCCCAATAATACTTCCGATGTGTATGAGAAAACGTCTCCTAGATCTTATCTTAGGTGGAAACCCACAGGTATAATTTGCGAGTGGTGATTTGCACACTCCATTTATTGATTTGCACACTCAAATTGTGTGTGTCTTGACATTTATACCCCTATATCATTTAGTGGAGTGTGCATATATTAATGGTATAATAGTCATGACACACATATTTTTGAGTGTACCAATCAATTTATGAAGTGTGCAAATCATTACCCTTTTCAAAACTGTTGGTCTTAGGTGGATTCCTACGGGAAAGATATTCGCTTCTTACACAAGCAAGGCTGATAGTGAACCCACGCATGGTTCCAATGTAAATATCTCTAATATTCAGGAATGCAAACTAACCTTGGATTTAAGTGCAGATACATCAATCAATGTTCAAAAGGAACAAAGTTTTGATTTAAGTGCAGGTACATCATATAATGTCAACAAGGATAATCTTAGAGTATGGTTGCTGAAAAATCCGATATCTCAGAAACGAGTGTTAAAGTGGATTCATAACTAATCAGAATAATGACATTTGAACAACAATTCAAGCCTTGCTCCAAAATGTAAAAGTATGATGTTTGAACAAATCAGTTCAGGCCTCGAACCAAAATGTCAAATAACGATGTTTGCATAAAATGGTTCAAGCCTCGCACCACAACGTCAACAAAAGTTCCTACATCTGATATGATAGTCATGACGTCGATGATAGAGTTGGAAAGTCTATTAAGTCCTTTGTTCGATGAATATTTCAATGAAGAAAATCAAGTTGTTACGAAGTCTTCCGCTGTTACTACTGCTGATGCATCCGATAAACGTCAACAACAACCAGATTCAACTTCATCTACTTCAACTCTACCAACAACTATCTCTACTGATGGAAACTTCGACTTGTAAATATTTTTGATTTTTTCCTTTATTTTGATTTATAAATATTTTTGAAAACGAAAATACAAAAATATAAAAACAAGAAAAAGAAAATACAAAATTATAAAACCTAGAAAAACAAAATATAAAATAAGAAAATTTCAAAAATAACAAAAAGAATCTTCTCGACATGTCTCTTGAAATCGATAACATTTACGTACATAGAAATGTTGATTAACATTGACACGGGTGTGTAAATGAAGTTCGAGCAAGAGTTCAAACGCTTTAAAACATGTCATTTCTAATTTTCTAAATGGCTTATGTACACATCAGTGCATAACCCGGACTTCAATGTAAGGAAAATGTATCTTTCAAGATAACTTATCCTAACAACGAGAATGTCAATTTTCTCGGGTCTTGAGCTTTTATACAAAACATCAAAAGTTATGAGCTCATGACAGTGACTTGTATTTAAAAACCACATGATAAAAGTATTAGAAAGCCAATGGTTTGTAATCAAATATGATTGCAACCGGGTCCCACATGTCATAAAGAAGTGTACGTTTTAGTGTACTTACTCTAAAAATAGAGGAGAAGTCTTCAATCATAGTTTTTTCAAAATTGTTGAACACAATTTATCAAATAGAACTATAAATGTCATAATCTTGTGTTAATACAATTTGTGGTATCTTATTAATATCTAGAATATTATTTGTGGTATCTTCAAAATTGTGTGTTCAACACTCCCTTTCTCAGATAATTTCTTAAAATTGTGGTACTAAAAATGTCGTTTTTATGTGTATTAATTTTTGAAAGGGAGCTTTTAAAAACCAAAGCCTTTAATGTATTTTGGATACATCTCATAAATGTTAATTTTATGTATACAAAAACATTCAGTGAAATTAAAATGTGGTATTTCAATGTCAAATCACAATACGTACTGTTCACATAGGAATCTAACTCCATCTTCAACATCTTTGCGGTGTCATATCATTTTTCCTTTTAATGTCATATTTTCAAGAGTTAACTACATTTTTGGTCCTTATGGTTTACCGGGTATAACGGTTTTGGTCCAATAGTTTAAAATGTAACGGATCCAGTTCGTTTTTGGTCGACCCGTAACACTTTTGGTCCAAACGTTAGTTTGACCAACTATTGACTGTCAAATGTGAGGGCATTAATGTCTTTTCAATTTTTTTCTTTTTTAAACTACAATCCAATATTTATTTCTTTATATATTTTTCACAAATTCGCAATGAAAAATCAAATTTTTCTCCTTTCTCAGATAATTTCTCAAAAATTGTGTACTCAAAAATGTCGTTTTTAGTGTATTAATTTTTGTGAAAGGGAGCCTTTAAAAAACCAAAACCAAAGCCTTTAATTTATTTTGATACACTCATAAATGTTTAATTATATTTATACAAAAACATCATGAAATTAAAAATGTGTTAATTTCAATGTCAAATCACAATACGTACTGTTCACATAGAATCTAACTCCAACTTCAACACTTTGCGGTGTCATATCATCATTTTTCCTTTTAAATGTCATATTTTACAAGAGTAAACTACATTTGTCCTTATGGTTTACCGGTATAAACATGTTTTTGTCCAATAGTTTAAAATGTAACGGATCCAGTCCCGTTTTTTTTTGGTCACCCGTAACACTTTTGGTCCAAACGTTAGTTTGACCAACTATTGACTGTCAAATGTGAGGGCATTAATGTCTTTTCATTTTTTTCTTTTTTAAACTACAATCCAATATTTATTTCTTTATATATTTTTCACAAATTCGCAATGAAAAATCAAATTTTCAATTCTCTTCTATACTTACTACTTCTGCTATAATAAAGGAAGATGTGGACACTGAGCTATAAAACCAAAATTGTTCTAATCAAAACACAATTTTATATAGAGATCTATATTCATATTTCATGGCAAGAATGACATAGTACATGTCCTCTAGCCAGTTCCCCCCCACCAAGGTAATTTGCTCTCTAAACCAACATCACAACCACCACGAGTGCCGCTGAATTGTGTTAATAAGCACTCACTTAAAGCTTATTTTTAAGCTATTTTTTATTAATCAACCTAAAAAAGTTAAGAAGTAACAAGAAAAGTCACAAAAAAAATCACCCAAAACACCATAGCTTATTTTATGGATGATAAGCCGGATATTGTAACATTCCGTATTTTCAGGTCATTTACAATACTATTTAATTTCACTATTTATTTTTTTTCTCGTACGCGTTCACTTTTAATTTTAATCGTTAAGCTAAATCGCGTAGACTGAAAATGATCATACAATATAAACGGGCATTAAACAATTAAATGTTTACATCAAGCAAGTGTTATATGATTATTATGAGGATAATTAATAACTTTGTTCATCTTATTTTTATTGGTTACGTAAAATGCTTACGTTTCACGATAAAATGCGTTTAGGCATACCCGGAAGTTCTAAAACCTAACTACGCCTAAACGAATACCCACGATTATACCCAATACTCAAAATAATAAATATAACATCATATATATAAGTATTATGCCGAATTTTTGAGGAATAAACCAAAGAATTACAACTTGTACTTAATATCTAGATATTTAATAAAAGATCTTTTACACCTTTATCAACTTGTTATGTTAAACTTAACCTAGGGTTAGAAAGTAACTATGGTTAAGTTAGCTAGATATTTTTACTATATATAGCATGCATGCATAAGTAAACATTTCCATAACCTCTTTACATGCAAATTTCATTTTCTTTCTCTCTTTTACACCCCAAAACTCACGGCTCATTTATCCCACACAAACAATTCATACAAAACTTTTATGCAATCCATACATCTCTTTATACATCAATCCTAAGATGTATTAAGTCATATTCAAGCCTTGGATCACCATTTGCAAGTATTAAGAAGAAAAAGTAAAGATTAGGGTTTTGGAAACCTAATCTAGGGTTATAAGCTTGAAAGCTTGGATTTAAGTCTAAACACGGGTTTAGCATTCATTTTACATCCTATACATCATCACTAAGGTCTTTCTAAATCCTTCATACTTTTAATTGTTGTGATTTTATGTGTTATATGTTATTTACGGCTAAATCACCACTAATGACTTTTAAATGTGTAAAATGGGTTTTTATTTGAGTTTATCAATTTATACACTTATTCTCATGTCCTAATGTTATAAATATCATGGAAAAATAGATCTATAAAGATGTTAACTTATGGTTTAAGTATAAACATGTTTAAGGACTAATTAGGGTTTTAAAGTTATCTAATGTAAATACAAATGAAAGTAATGAAAGTAAAAGGGTTGAACTTGTTGCAATGAATTTACAAGGACTAGGGATGATATTGGACTTTATTATAAGTACCACAAGTGTCAAATGTGTTTTTAAGAGTTTTTATAGTAAACTACTAAGTTAATAATACATAAAAACAAGGTTTTTATAAAGTTATACACCAAAATAATTAAGGGCTGTTGGAGTTCGACTTCAAGACAGTAGCTTTTGATATTTTAAAGTTATAATACGCCTCATGACGATTCCAAAATGATAAGAAACTCGAAAAACGGATTTATAACGAGAAAGATACGTTAAAAACGAGTTTACGACTATAAATACTTTTATAAAACTATTTTGGGGGTGTTACACCATGCTTATCCATTTTCTATTTTCTAACTTCTTTCTTATTGTGATGTGAGGATGCTTGGACTTTTCTGATTCTTGTTGTGTTTGTACTTGTGATTGTTTGCAGGATTGACCCAAATTTTCTGAAGTCTCTCGTGTTCGGTGTTTTG
>BQNB010060800.1:0-36772 GCA_026074375.1 Tanacetum coccineum
ACGCAATACTATATACACACACACACACACACACACACACACACATATATACATATATATATATATATATATATGGAATCCGGATCGATTGAGAAAGTTTTTATTTTGAGAAGGTTTTAAAAAACGATAGATGTTTAACTTTGATTCAAGTTTTTCAAACGTAAAACTCATTTTAATGTGATTATAATTAAAAATGTGTAATTTTTTTTTGAATCAATGTTAAAAATCTCTCGATTTTACGATATAAGTGCAATACTGAATCATCTGTACAAATTTACTGAATCATTAACATAACTCGGTTTTAATAATGATTTGTGAATCAAATTTGTGATCTTTAGATTCGATTCACCATTAAACGATGTTTACTTGTGATCTCAATCTTCTCAAAATAAAAACCTTCTCAATGGAACCGGAGCCTATATATATATATATATATATATATATATATATGAATAATTTCCTTTTAAATAATAAGAATAGAAGATGGAATGATGCTATCTTATTTTCTTTCTTTCGAAACAATTAAGTTGTTACTTTTTAAATATTCTTTTTTATATTATATCGAGAAAATGACTTACGCGTGTAGCGTATGAAAAAGGTACGTTTTGACGAGGATAGACATGATGTCGTTTGGTCCTCAATTATGCATAACTTGATCAACTATGCATAATTTAGGAAGAACCACGCTATGTCGGGTAAATCGTCACCATTAAAAAGCTAGAAAATTGGGATAAATGATTGGGCTAAGCTTTTGAAATGAGAAAATATTTTTACCCTGCTACAAATTCTTATGCAAGTAACCCTACTCCTATTGACTGCATGGAGAGAGTCTCATGCAAGTCGTTATGACCGAGTCGTCCCGAAGAGAAAATACCAACGGTATTGTTCGGAACGAGTATGTCTAGAAAGGAGTGAAGTCTAGTTCATGGTAATGAAGATCGGCGGTTGTTATGGAGATGTGTCAAGACCAAGTATGGTCGGTAGGCTAGTGAGCAATGGTAGATTTAAGCTATCAAGGGTGTAAATCCGATACCGACACTGAGAAGAGATCCTCTTGAAGATGTAAACATTCCTAAGGTGGGTGGAAGCCAGGATAAATAGCCCCGAAGATGAAAAATGAGAAATGGAGAAGATTTCTCCTACATTAGATGTGTGTTGCAAATGGTGTATCAACTGATGGCCGTGAAGAAGACTTCTTTTCCTGAAATGGAGAATAGTGGTAGTGTAGTTGTAAATATACCTGAAATTGTCAAGGATTCGAATAAGACACTAAGCGACTCCTGACTTAAGGTTAGGTATAGTGATCCTTACTCCTTGACGTAACGACTTAGTGTGCGTATAAAAGGAGCAAAAATATTGGAGACTCTAGCCGAATGGCGACATCCGTTCCCACCCTAAAGGAACAATCGAAGAAGCTAACACCTTAAGTCGAACGATATTGAATTAGGAATGTGCGTAATTACCTCGACTTGATTAGTTGAGTCATCTAGGATTTGATGGCTTGTGTTAGGACCGAATCGACTATGCTAGTCGCGGTGCGGGAACGTTGAAAATTTTATTTTATTTTTCGTCCGACGAGCAACGAGCCCATGATGCTCAATTGTTTTCTTGATTGTTTTCGATTTGTCTTTCGACAATATGTATTTTCTAGCGGGATTATCACCGCTGAATTATGTGGAAAATGTGCTTTTCGTGTTTTACGTGTTATGTGCTTTTGAATGGTAGTAAGCGCTTATGTTGCTTTTGTGTAGCCTATAATGTGGCTTAGGACGTGAGTGAGTGGGTATACTTACCCGAATGTAGATGAAGGTTGGTTTGAGAGGTACGCAAGCCTGATAGTCCATTGTCGATTGTGGCTTGTTAACCCACAAGCATGACTATGGTTGGCAAAAACCTAGCCGTGATTAAATCGAGATCATTACCAAGAAGCTTGGCCATATGGCAAGCCCGGTATAATGAGCAATTTGATCAGTTTGGCATGAACCCACATGTTGAGCATAGCCATTGCCGAGGCTTCCTATCAAATAAGCACAGTTATTTTGCTAAAACTTATAGAAAGCAAGCATGATTGTTGCTAAGGGTGATATAGTGCCCAAGTAAAGCTAGGTCGAAATATAAAGTCACTTTACAATGATGAATAGGCGAATATGTGCTTAATTGATTGTGTGATTTTATATGATAGCGCTATAATGCGTTTGATAGGGTCATATGTACTCCGGAATATTTTTCGCAACCGGTGGGCCATTATTAAATGAGACCGGAAGGGCGACATGTGTATTTTGGTTTTGAATATTGATGAGTATTTTGGTTTCGATCGTTGACTTATGTTTTGATTTTAGTTAGCGACGTATGTTTTAGTTTTGTGTAAGGGTGTGCTTTTTGTTTTGTTGGAATGATCGCCAAACTAACATTTGGGTTGATCTTTCGTTTAAAGTCTTTCGTTTAAAAACAACGCAATTTATGTTTTCCCGGATATGTTTCGTGGCTTATTTTGTCTATTGCGATAAAAGCAATTGTGATTATATTTTTGATTCTTGATAGTATAAATTACCATTTGTATCGTTGACTTCCCATCCGGAATAGTCAAGATGAGTATTATAACTAGTGATTTTTGCGTTCGACCACGTGAGACCGTCCAATCGTAAGAAAGCCGTCTCACCGTAAGATAAACTAAGACGAGTAAGAAAGGACGAGCACCGGGACGGCGCTCCCTTAAGGTGGGCGAAATGTAACAACCCGAGTTTTACGACGCGTATGACGATCGCGAATTCGACGTCATAATTATTATTTTATAAATTCGTGTGAACGAACGTCAACATTTAAAATTTTATTTGTCGTCAATAATTTTCGTATTTTATTACGAACGGAATTTAGAAAATTTTATTTTTGATGTTTCGCGAGTCAACGTTTGACCGTGCGACCGATAAGCGTTTTGAGTATCGTAGAAATTTCGACGCGCTTCGTTATTATTTTTATGATGATAATTTGTATTTTATCGTCCTCGTCCAGAGTTAGCCAAAATCGAGTCAAAACTTTATTTTTACGCGATTTAACCTTTTATTAAAAGTTTTAAATCAAGAAAAGTGTGACGGAAATAAAAATGGTCACAGAAGTATAAACCCGAGCCTATGGCCGGTTATGGACCAAAACGAACACTTGTGTGTTATATTTTATAAAGCTTTGAAAGATCAAGGACTAAAAGTGTTAAAATGCCAAACTAATTTTCTATAAATAGAGGCTTATACTTCCATTATAACTCTTTTAGAAAATTACATCTCCTTTGTCTCTCTTCCACTCCCTTCGACCGGCCACCCTAAAACACCCATCGAAACCTTTGATTTTTCGACATGCATTCTGATCCGACTTAAAAATATTAATCCCCTTATCATTTCCTACATATCCCACTAAAGAAACACAACATGTAATGGGTATTTTGGTATGAGTTCGGGCCGAGTTTGGTTGAAATGGGTTGGAAGAAATGGTTTCTAATGGTAAATAAAACATTATAGTAAGCTTGGTTTAAATAAAAAAGCTTCGGTTTCGGTTGCGGGTTGGGTCCGAGGTCACGGCCAAGGTAAAAGGGAGACGAGACGAATCTTGATCGAGTCCGTGTTTGCTTATTATAGCATTGTACGTATTTTACATGCTAGTTTAATAATTATTTTTATGATTTGACTCATTTTCGATTGATGCATGTGATGAAATCCGAGCGAAACTTACGTAGATTAGATTAAAAGTGTTGTTGGGTGATTGAGCGATAGGGATATCGTGTATAGGCTATTTTAAATATGCCATGGATGGATTTTTGGGTCAAAAATAGTTTTTGGCGCATTTTGTAAGGTGTAAGTTCTGAGCAGAAACTTTGGCGCGGAAAACGAGGGTCGAGATTTTGTGAAATCTAATTTTGGGTTAGAAAATATGGTAGAGGGTATTTTTACGAGTGTTTCGGTAATTCGAACGCCCCGTAACTCCTAATAACGAATAAGTTACAGCGAAAACAAGATTTAAAAGTTTAGAAAAGTTCAAACAGCTATTATAGTTTATTAGTTGCTGTCAGAATTTTAAATGACCGTTTTGAGCGCTTTTGATTCCGTATCGGCCTTCCGGTGAAACACGAAAGTTGCTCGAAATGACGTTTTACTTTTTCGCGAGGCTTGCTAGTTTTAAAATCGAGTAATAACGGGTCAAAACCCAAGGTCAAAATCTGCACTTTTACTAAAAATGCCACAAGTTCCTGCAGAAACTTGCAGGGGCATTTTGGTCATTTTCTGTCGAGTTTCGGGTCTCAGCTATATAATATCTTTTATGTCTGAGTCGTGAAAATGTGATATAATGGGTCGTTTTGAGCGGGTCAGATCTAGTAATATATATATACATAAGTCAAGGTCAATTAAAGTCCAACGTTGACTTTTGAAAGTCAACGGGTTAATACTAGACTTATCGGAAGTTATAAAAATAGTAAACGCCACTATTATTACAAGTATGATATTTTAGACTTAACGATTGTTATGAACGAGGAAGATTATAAAAATAGAAACTTTTGAAATATTTGGATATAACACCGATACGAGTAAACGATAACCAAATTAAGCGTCAAATGTGCGATGAGATAAATAAATATTATTATAAATATAATTAGATGATGGAACTTACTAAAAAGGTAACTTTCCGAAAATAGCAACTTCCTAAAAATAGAAAGTTTCCAAAAATAGAAAGTTTTCGATTAAGTGACGTACAATATAAATGAAAGAATGATCGTAACTCGATTACGTGATGTTTAGGATCTAGGACGCGCAAGTGGTTTTCTCATCACATGTGTATGTATATCTATATAGTTTTAATAGTTGCGATACACACACTATTCGATCGTACTTTACGGTATAATAATTTAGCGACATAATTTATAGGTCGCGGTTGAGCTCGTTGTCGAGTAGTTCGTGATTATTTTGGTTATTTGATCTTCGGCTTCGATCAAGGTGAGTTCATAGCCTCGCTTTTAAGTGTTTTAAATATTTTTAAACCCGCGAGGGGGATACTTGTTGTTTTATGAAAATGAGAATGCAATATGTTTTGATACTAAATATGATTCCATTCACCATTGAGTATATGCCTTTTACTGTGTGACCGTTAGTTGCCTTGTTGTAGGTAAACGCTAATGCATTAAATAAATCTATTGGGTTTGACAACTTTGTCCGGGGTTTGAATCCGTTGGTGAGCACCCTGCAACGAACATTTTGTAGTTAGTATTAGGAGAAGTGGCATACTTCTCAGATATTATTTTATCCTACGGGATGAATGTGTTAAGTTTTGGTACATGGGCTCATTTAGTTGGAAATCATTATTTTTATAACTTGTCTTACGAGCAATGTTATATGTTTTGTGGAACCAAATATGCGTTCTAACTGTTATTTGTAAACTTTATGAATTCACTCAACATTTTGTTGACCTTTTTAAGCATGTATCTCAGGTTAGGTGCTGTTGATGGCTTTGGATGGGACGGAACGCAGATATCAAGGACGGTGTCTCGGTGAAATAGTGTCATGAAATAAAACAATGTTTTTAGAAACCAAGTCATGTTGTGACTTTTAGAATTTAATTTCTACGTTGGTATTGGGACCTATGTAACTCTGATAAATGAAATTTATTTAACAAACATCTCTTTTATAGTTGTTTGTTATAACTTGTGTGATTGTATCGTGATGTAGCACCCCAAATGTTGTATTCCGCTGCGAATCGTATGTTGGGGGTGTTACACTAATGAACAAACCTACGTTATATTTGATTAATCATGGTTAATACAGTTTCCTTATAATAGGCTTGACCGTTCTTCTATCTTCTAATTATCAGCTTTTGTGTGTTATCATGACTAAAGTAGATTTAAGTTACCACCAAAACTCGTGTCAGTCTCTCAAACTGAAACCCCTCTTCAAACCTTAAAATTAGGATTAACTTAGATCAGAACTAACGTAGACAACTAAAATACTAGTAGACTTAGGAATTAACGCTCTCGCTCTTAGTGATCGAAACCCTACTTACCAACGAAGCTGCAACTGATCGGGTCTACTACCTGTTAGTGTTGTTTTTAGGTAAAGTCGGCAAAATATAAATGTAAAACTTGATAATAAATATTACCTACGCACAATGAAACATCCATTTGGCGCCGTTGCCGGGGAGTGAAATTGTTTAATTTTTATTTTTATTAGTATTTTAGTTCTAACTTTTAATCCATCAAGATTTAGTGTAGTTTAATTTAGTTTAATTTTTTACTTTGAAGTCTTAGTGTCGGATCGTCCATTTCACCTAAAAGTTTTTATAATTTTGTTTGTGTGTTTGTTTTACTTTTCTGTTTTATCTTCTGTACACTATTCTTGTCGAATTATCGAAACGGCGTATCACCCTTTCATTTCCAATAGCGTATTCCATTCAAACAGTCAATACATCGTATTCAGTCAATTGAATATGGCGTATCAACTATCTAATACAGCAGCAAACTCAAATCTTTTATATTTGATTTTCGCACTTAGTTTCCTGTATTTTTTTCTTCCGAGCATATCCTACTGATTGTTTATCCTCTGTTTCACGTAGTGCATGACAAGGAGTTTGAACAAAGATCTCGTCCAACCTTTCGAAAAACCTGAACAAGTGTTCCGATCATCAAGGAAGCTCTCTAAGACACGAAGTCTTGACTATTTGAGTTCACCAGAATTCAACTTAATTTTTGATCCTGAAGATCAGTTTGAAGAAGAGGAAACAAAAACAATGGGGGAACCAACTATGAAAGAGTACATGACCAAGACCTGAGAAGGCTATAGGTTGGGAATTGCTAGGCATAAGATCATTGAAAAGGCCCAATCTGAGCTAAAAGATCAATTTCTCAAAGAACTGCGTGACAACACTTTTAGTGGATCGGATAATGAAGATGACAATGAACATATTGAGAAAGTTCTTGTGATTGTTGATCTATTCCATATCCCTAACATAACTCAAGATCAGGTAATGCTTTGAGTTTTCCCTATGTCGCTTATTGGAGCTGCAAGTCGTTGGCTGAGGAATGAACCAGCTGGTTCAATTACAACTTGGGAAACTCTTAAAGAGAAAGTTTTGAGCAAGTACTGCCCACTTGCCGGAACTGCTAAAAAGATGGAGGAAATCAATAACTTCCAACAAGATCCTGATAAAACTCTTTACCAAGCGTGGGAACGATTCAAGGAACTTTTATTAAGATGTCCTCAACACTACTTAACGGATATGCAAGAAGTGATCTCGTTTTACAAGGGATTGGATGTACCTACTAGACAAATTCTTGATTCCAAAGGTGTCATACCATCTATGAAAGCTGCTGATGCAAAGAAAGCCATCCAGGATATGGCTGATCATTCTCAAAAAATGGCACAATGGAGCGTCTACTAGGTAGAAGTACTGAAACTTTTGATGGATTAGCTGCTTTCAATCTCAACTTAATAGTTTTGGAAGGGAAATCAAGAAAGTAAATGAAAAAGTGTATGTTGCTCAAGTAGGGTGTGAATTATGCAAGGGATCTCACTACACCACGGACTGTCCACTTAAAGAAGAAGGAAAAACACTTAAAGAAGCGTATTACACTCAATTTGGTGTACCATTCCAACAAGGAGGACAATATAGAGCAGCAGCTCCGGGATTCTACCAATGGAATAATGGGAACCCTTCGTATCAAGAGCGAAGACAAACAATTGAAGAATCCCTGAGCAAATTTGTGGAAAACTAGAAGGGGGTTGAATAGTTTACCGCTTTTTAAGTTTTATGTTTAGTTTGATTATAAAACTTAGATTCGACTTTATGTGAATTCACAATGTGCACAATATGAACAATTTAACTAATCAAATAAGTAATGACTAGATATAAAATAAGTATGAAAGATGAGAGATAAGAGATGGAAAGATTAAACCACAACACGAGGATTTATAGTGGTTTGGTAACGAAGCACCTCTTTGCCCTACTCCACTCCCTGAGCACCAAACTCGAGAGTTTTCTTCACTATGTCAACAAGCTCCCTTCAGGCGAAGAAAACCGTACACAACTTAGCTTACACCAATTTTTGACACAAAGCCAAATGTCAAGTTCTAATCCTAGCTAGACCCAATCTATCATGACTAACCACACTACTTCACAACGATTCACAACTTCACTTCACTACACACCTTTTCCTCACTTCACCACACAACTCCGTCACAACCTTTCTATACTTCTTTTCTCAACTTCACTTAAACTAAACACTATCTTTATCACACCAATCTAACACTACTTCTAAGATCACCCCTATCTAACTATACTTACAATGATCACCACAATCTACTTAATATACACAACTACAATACACACCTTCACAATATACACAAATGATTTACAAGATATAATACAATTGCAACAAGGTTGCAAGAACACACACTAAGCTATAATACTTCTTTACTTGATGGTAGGAAGTATTCTTCTCTTGCACTTGAGGATCAAAGCTTGGATCACTTGGAAACAAAGCTTTATGATTAAATGATCAAAGGAAAGAAAGGAGAGTATAAACTGATTTAGAATAGAAAGAAAGTGTGTGCAAAAGGTGAGAAAATCAGTGGGGTATAGTCCAGTATTTATAGGCAAGCTGAGTTTGCTTTTTGTCTGGGCAGTCCCCTTAATTAGGGTGCCGGTCCCCTTAAAATTAAGGGGGCTGCCCCTTATAATTAAGGGGGTCGCCCAGCCTAGACGCTCTCTTTTTTGTCTTTTCCGGGGGAGGTGTTTTCTAGAACATTTCTAGCCGTTTTTGGGTAGAAAATTTGAATTCAAAATATTTATTTGAATAAAACATTTCTCGTAAATCTAAAAATGTTTTTGTAAAAGATATAAAAATGTTTATGACATTTTTATAAAAAGTGCGAGGTTAAAAAAATCCTTTGATCATGAAATGCATTAAGCATTTGTTTATTCATACCTTTAAGTGATTAAATTTTCGAAATGAAAATTTACTACTAATTACTTGTTTACAATTAATTTTTCATTAATCGTTTTTACATTTTGTGACCATTAAAACGTAGAGAGATCGAAAAATATTAATAGCGTTTTTAGGCATTATTTCTATCAACAACCTCCCCCTTTTTGATGATTACAAAATTTAAACTCATTAAATGTAAAATTATTTTTAAACAAGTATTTAGTGAGTTTTGTTTCCATTTCTCCCCCTTTTTGTAGAATCAAAAAGGCTTCGTCGATGAATGTTAGTAAAACCGACGGAATAAATGCTCCCCCTTGATGTGTACCCCCTCTCGTTCGAGGGCATCAAGAAATCGAGCTATGGTAACTTTGCTACAAAAACAAGTTAGAAGAACAAGACAACCATTTATAACATATAGCAAATAGGAAAAATATCTAAACATGTTGATAATGCTTAACTAGTGTCAAGTTATTTGTGTAAAGTAACAATCACAAATATATATCAACTAGGCTAAATTTTTATGGATATGAAAAAAATTCAACCAACCAAAAAGAAAACAAGTGCATAAAAAAATATAAGACTAAAAGGCATTCATTAAACATAAAGATTGTGTAACAATCATTCATACATCAAATTTAAATGATATGCTTGAAGCATATTAAAGCAACATACATAAAATTAAACTACAAATGACTTAATATTCCTAAATTCCCATAGGAAACCATTGGACTTGCTTGCAAAAGGAGAGGGTTGGACATTTATTTGAAAGCGAGAAAAAGTAAGCATGTAATATGCTTAGTTGGTTGTTGGTGGAGAGTTTGGAGCGGAGGTGGTTGTTTGAGGGTAATCTCGGTGGACTTGAGGTGATGGTTGTGGTCGAGTGAGAAGAAATTCAATCCAATTGATATCTTCACTCAAGGTTAGGAATTGTTTTTGGGTAAAGATGCAACAAGGACAATAGCCAACATGTTGTTCAACTTGATTCAAGTTGATGGTGTGAGGTAAGTTTGGAGAGTAAGGAGATGAGGAAGTGTTACGTTGTGAGAGGTGCATGGCTAGGAGATTTGATAAGTCTTGAACTTGGTTAATGTCATTCATGAGAATTTCTCTACTTGGAGATGGAGATAGTGGAGGTTGTGTGTGGTTTTCGCCTTGAGGTGAGGGAGAAGTTTGAGCATGAAGCACACTAGCAACATGTGGACTGATGAGTAAGTGAGGAAATGGGGGTTGTGTTTGAGATTGATTGATGCTTTGTGGTGGAATGGAAGCTTGTCTAACATTAGTGTCACAAGAATCACTAAGTGGAAGTGAGTGAGATTGTAGTGAAATATGGTTTGAATGAGTAGTAGGTTCATTGATAGGAGATTGTGGTTTAGGCATTGGTGTTAGTAAGTTAACATCAACCTTATTGGAAGAGTTACAATGGTTCAACTTCTTCCTCTATGTGGGTCTCACCGACATTTTAGCAACCCTTATAGGTTTAGGTAACGGTTTGTGAGGGGAAGACATTGGAGATGACAAGTTTAATGTGGTGAATATGTTGATGATGAGGGTTTATTTATACTAGGAAGATGATGTGATTATGGATGAATGGACATTGTTAGAATACAAATCCAAGGAATGTTGGTGAGAATTAGGAAAGTACAGCTGGGTCTAGGAGAAAAAGGGCCAAAAAGCAGAAAGAAACAGTAAAATTCGTGTTTTAGGTCGCCGGTCCCCTTAATTACATGACCGACCCCTTTAATTTTAAGGGGACCGCCCGTTTGATTTAAGGGGGCCGCCACATGGAAAGTCCAGAAAGTTCAGGTTTTTGCTTTTTTTCAGGAAATGATAAAAAGGTGGACTATTTTGTAGCCATTTTGCAGCAAGTCCTAGTTTTTATGGCAACTAAGACTACAATCATTTAGCAAGCAAGAAAATAGGCAAGCAAAGTCCTAATTTTGTTTTAAACATGACAAGACTAAGGGCATTTAAGCAAGATATTAACATGTAGACAACGCATGCAACAAAGTAATAGTAAAGCCTTCAAGATAAAGCCGTAATTAAACAAATAGTTTTTAAATACTCCTAATAGTTGTAATGCTCTTAAGATTTCATCAAACACATACTATCTGTTTGTAAACACATTTAAGTGAGACTTGTGTTTGCATTTATAACCCTAGTGTGTGCCTATTTGTAACAAATGTGGAGTAATGATTATTTCGACTCTAAGAAAAGAAAACCTAAGAAATAATCCGAGTGCTCCTTGATTTAATGTTGCTCAATCAAGATTATCAAAATATATATTAGATTATATATTTTGGCAACAAATTCGAGATCATTATGTATGATTTGAAAAATGTTTTTAGCATATATCAACAATGTATGAAAATAATTTTATTCCATGTACTCCTAGACTTGAAAGATTTTTGTTATAAATGTATCGGGACGTTTCATATACATATGGTTAAGAGAAAAATCTTGAAGCCTTTGACTAAATCAAGGTTACGTAATTTTGTATATAAATTATCCTTTTGAAAAGTTCTCAATTTGTGATTTTGTGCAAAATAGAATCCTAGACTCAGATAAAAAAAATATAAAAACTTTTACCTACTGTCAGATGGCCGGTCCCCTTAATTGTATGGCCGACCCCTTTAATTTTAAGGGGACCGCCCGTTAAGAATTAAAGGGGCCCGCGCCCATGTTATTTTTTTTTTTTGGGTCTAACGAATATTTTTTCATTCCCCTAATATTTTTTCGATTTTGGCATTGTAAATTTTGGTAGTATCTTCATTATTTTTGTTTACTCTTAAGTACCTCATCAATCATTTATAGTAACGAGACATTTAATAAGAGTTTAATCAATTTGTTCCATCATTCCTAGACCTAGACGTAAGTAATTAAAAGGCTCACGTTTGAGGGGTTTAGTTAGGATATCAGCAATGTTATCTTCCGATGAAACCTTTTCTTTCTATGGAAATATTTTCCTATTGAACATTGTTTACAAAGGAATAGGCGACGAATCTCAATGTGTTTTAACGAGAAGTTGATGGGATTTTTTTACTTAGTATAAGCCCCATTGTTATCACACTACATAAAAGGAAGTACATCTAACCTAATGCCATAATCTACGAGAGCTTGTTTCATCCATAGTGCTTGTTGACATGCCTTTCCGGCGCTTACATATTCGGCTTCGGTAGTGGAAATGGCAAGAGCGGTTTGCTTCTTCAAAAACCAAGATGTTAAACAACATCCCATAAACGTGCAAATACCACTAGTGCTTTTTCGGTCCACATAATCTCCCGCATTGATCAGATTCCGCATATACTATAGTTTCTATGCCGGACCCCTTAAGATACCATAATTCTAAGTGCGTAGTGCCTTTAACGTATCGGAAGATACGTTTAACCGCTTCAAGGTGAGAGGTTTTGGGATCCTCTTGGAAGCGTGCACAAAGGCAAACACTAAACATGATATCGGGCCTACTTGTCGTTAAGTATAGTAAACTACCTATCATACCTCTATACTTGGTATTATCTACGGACTCACCTTCTTTGTCTTTCGTGAGGTAGAGTTTATCCATAGACAAGGAATATACATTGGCATAGCGTCTTCTAATCAAAATTTTTGAGCATTTCTTTTAAGTATTTGATTGGTTAAAAAATAAGCCATCTCTTCCTAATTGTTTTATTTGTAGTCCTAATAAAAAATTTAGTTCCCCCCACATCATACTCATTATCAAACTCATCGAGCATTAACATGTGCAAAATCATCACACATTTCTTGACAAGTTGATCCGAATATAATGTCATCGACATATATTTGGACAATGATGAGATTGGGTTCTTTCTTTTTAGTAAAGAGAGTGTTATCTACCATTCCCATGGTGTAATCATGTTTAATAAGAAAAGCTTTTTCAATCTAATCCTATACCAAATTTAGGAGCATAGTATTAAGTCCGCAAAGGAGCTTTCCTTGAGTCCTATAAACAAATTAGGTTTTGCGAAGTCAATAAATCACAGAGGTTAAATTGCCCACTAAACCTCATCATTGATAAAAGCCGTTAAGGAATGCACACTTTATACATCCATATTGAAATAATTTTAAAGTCTAAATGCGCATTCATAGGCTAATAAAATTCTATGGATTCTATCTAGCTACGGGTTAGCATAAGTTTCATCATAATAAATTCCTTCTTGTTGATTATAGACTTATGACAGACTAGCCTAGCTTTAATTCTAGTTACAATCCAATTTTCAGTCGAGCTTATCCTATACACACAATTTGGTTCCAATAATGGTCATATTCATAAGAAGAGAAAAGATTTATGGACTAATTCCAAACATCATTTGATATAAAGTATTGGTTTAGTTCTTCCTTGCATGGGCCAATCATACCCACCATTGTCATCTTGTAAAGCTTCATTTATATTTTTCGGTTCTATTGTTGAAAGAAAACAAAAGAAATTACTTTTGTCTTGAGCTTGTGATCTAAGAGTTCTTTGATTTAGATTACCTATAACATTATCTAGGGGATGACTTTTAGATTCTTTAATGTTTATGATTTCATTATTCTCTAGAGATTTATCTTCGAGATCATTGCCTAAGGATTTTGTTTTATTAACCTCAATAGCTTCTTCTTCGACTAAATCATCATCTTCTAATGGTGATGTTTTAGGTGGGGAAGGAGTTTCATCGAATGTCACATTTAAGGATTCTTCGACTTTCATTGTTCGTTTATTAAGAATTATGTAAGCTTTACTATTTTGCAAATATCCTAGAAAAACACCTTCGTACGACTTTGGGTCGAACTTGGTGAGGTAATATTTTGTATTATGTATGAAGCATTTGCTTCCAAATACTTTGAAATATTTAAGGTTTGGTTTTCTACCTCTTAATAATTCATTTGGGTTTTTTCCTAAAATACGTCTAATGGAAATTATATTAATTGTATACGTTAACGTATCGACCTCATTACACTAAAATTTTTGTAGAATAGATTGTTCATTTAACATGGTTCTACTCATTTCTTATAGAGTGCGGTTTTTTCTTTCTACTACCCCATTTGATTGTGGAGTACGAGGAGCAGAGAAATTGTGAGAAATCTCATTTAAGTCACAATAGTTTTCGAATTGTACTTCATTATCAAATTCCCGACCATGATCCGTTCTAATTGACACAATAGAACATCCAAATTTATTTTGAACCATTTTACTAAATATTTCGAATTTTTTGAATGCTTCGGTTTTATTTCCTAAAAATCTAGTCCATGTATATCGAGAATAGTCATCTACAATTACTAAGGTGTAACGATTTCCTACATAACTTCGTACGGTGGATGGACCAAATAAGTCCATGTGTAATAATTCTAAGCATCTAGTTGTTGACACTATATTTTTGGCTTTGTGACTCGCGTGAGTTTGCTTTCCAATTTTGCAAGCGTCACAAAAATGTCGATCAAATTTAAGCTTAGGTAGATTTCTAACTAATTCCTTAGAAGCCAATGATTGAATTAATTGCATATTTGCGTGACCTAATCTCCTATGCCATAAAGTGGAGTTTTCGTCTAAAGTTGCAAGACATATTTTATCTTCCGGTTTATTTCCTAATTTCATTACATATAGCCCTCTTTTTCTAATTCCTCTACCTATGACCTTTTCGTCTTTAATTATTTCGCTATCGTGTTCGGTAAATACTACTTTACATTTATTATCACATATTTGACCAACACTAAGCAAGTTAAATTTTAAATTATCTACGTGCTCAACATTTTCAATAATTAGGGAGTCATGAGAAATCGTACCTTTGCCTATGATGTTACCGCGTAAATTGCTTCCGAAAATGACGTTCCCTCCGTTATACGCTTTGTATGTAGAAAACAACTTTCGGTTACCCGTCATATGTTTCGAACATCCACTATCTTTAATCCACTCGTCGGGCTCTAAGTTTATTCCTAAGCATATCTCATTTGATGCTTGAGCTACAAGACAAGTTTCGTCTTTAGCCTCATCTTCGCCACTATCACTCCATGCTCCTCCAATAAATGCTCTTTGATTATTGCTTCTTGGCGACTTTGGACATTCTTCGATGATGTGATTCGAATCTCCACATCTAAAGCATTTTCTTTCACTTTTACCATTTTTGTCATTTCTACTTCTTTGAAATGACTTTCTTTCGTCTCGTGGTTGTCTTACAAATCTTCCTCGTCTTTTGAAGAATTTCTTGAATTCTTTCACGGCCATGGCGTATTCTTCGTTCACTACCGGAAGTCGAACTATCTTCATCACTTGATTCATTTCTTGCTTTTAAGGCAAGAGATCTAAATTTGTTGCTCTTTTACTTAACCTTTCGGAGTCTTTCTAATTATTAACATCATAAACTTTTAATTCCAATAAAGTCAGTCAAATGGACAAAGATGTTAAATCCTTTGATTCTTCAATAGCCGTAACCTTTGCACGCCATTTAGGATGAAGTGCCCTAAGAAATTTCTTTACATAATTCTTGCTAGAAAAACCTTCATCAAGTGCTTTTAGACGAGTAATAATATTGTTAAATCTAGCAATAGCATTATCTATCGATTCCTCTTCTGGAATCGTAATTTCCATATATAATTTGAACAAGAAGATCAATTTATATTTTTGAACTTGACTATTACCTTGGTGAGTGATTAATAAAGTATCCCAAATTTCTTTTGCGGTTTTACACATAAAAATTCTTTCATGTTCTTTACGTGGTAAAGCATTATAAATCAACATTTTAACTTCATTATTTTTAGCAAATTTCTTTTTAAGATCATCGTGTTGTTTATCGAATGGTACAATTTTCAACTTTTTTAGTTCTGGATTATTTTGAAATAGAAGAAAATCACCAAAGTAAATATCACACAAAGATCTAGATCTTTGATTTCAATAATTTTTCGAATCATTTACAATTATAAAAGCAATTACTTTCAAATATTGGTGGTTCTTTGGCATAATTGCCCCTTTTAAATATTTTTTCGATTCCATAGATCTATTTAAGGTTTTAAAAAAACATTTATTTTAAAACCATGTTTGACGTTGCTTCTGATACAATTGTGGAAAACTAGAAGGGGTGTTTGAATAGTTTACCGCTTCCTAATTTTATGTTTAGTATTGATTTAAAACTTAGAATCGACTTTAAGTGAATTCACAATGAGCACATTGACAATTTAACTAATCAAATCATTAATGACAAGATATAAAATAAGTATGAAAGATAAAGATAAGAGGAAGATCAAACCACAACACGAGTTAAAGTGTTCGGTAACGAAGCACCTCTGCGCCCTACACCCTCCCCTAAAAAAAAGGTAAAGATAACGAAAAAAGTAAGGGAAAAAAAAAAAAAAAAAGAAAAAGAAAAAGAAAAAAAAAAAAGAATAAAAGGGAAAAAAAAAAAAAAGAAAAAAAAAAAAAGGAAAAAAAAAAAATAAAAAAAAAAAAAAAAAAAAGAGCACCAAACACGAAGTTTTCTTCACTATGTCAACAAGCTCTCCTTTAGGCGGAAAAACCGTACACAACATATCATACACCAATTTTGAACACAAAGCCAAATTCGAGTTCTAATCCTATGTATAACATCTATCCGACTAAACCACACTACTTCACAACGATTCACAGCTTCACTTCACTACACACCTTTTCTTCACTTTACTCACACTTCAACCACACAATCATCGTCACAACCTTTCTATACTTCCCCTCATCACACAACTCACTTCAACTAAAAACTAACTTGATCAACACCAATCTAACACTATTTCCTAAGATCACCCCGATCCAACTATACTTACAATGATCATCACAATCTACTTAATATACACAACTATGATACACACCTTCACAATATACACAAATGATTTACAGGATATACTTCTCTTCACAACTTTACTTCAACTAAACACTATCTTGATCACACCAATCTAACACTACTTCTAAGATCACCCTGATCCATCTATATTATAATGATCACAAACAAATCTACTTAAATACACAACTAAACGATACACAACCTTCACAATATACACAAATGATTTACAAGATAATATACAATTGCAACTAGGTTGCAAAACTACACACTAAGCTATAATACTTCTTCATACTTGATGGAAAGAAGAATTTCCTTCTTTTTCACTTGAGGATCAAAGCTTGATCACTAAAAACAAAGCTTTATGATTAAATGATAAAATAATGAAAGGAGAGTCTAAACTATTTTAGAATAAAAGAAAAGTAGTGTGCAAAAGTAAGAAAATCAAATAGGGAATAGTCCAGTTTTATAGGCCATCCTGACTACTTTTTGTCGTGGGCGGTCCCTTTACCAGGGTGTTGGTCCCCTAAAATTAAGGGGGCCGAACTTATAATTAAGGGGGCCTACCCAGACCAGACTCTCTTTTTTTTGTCTTTATCAGGGGAGGTGTTTTCTGAAAATTTCTAGTCTTTTTTTTGGTAGAAAATTTGAATTCCAACATATTTATTTGAATAAAACATTCTTTTAAATCTAAAAATGTTTTGTAAAAGATATAAAAATGTTTGTGACATTTTATAAAAAATGCGAGGTTGAATAAAAATTCCTTTGATCATAAAATGCATTAAGCATTTGTTTATTCATACCTGTTAATGATTAATATTTTCAAAATGAAATTACTACTGATTACATGTTTATATTTAATTGTTTCATTAATCGTTTATTTAAATTTTTGTGATTATCAAAACGTAGAATGATCGAAAAATATTAATAATGTTTTTAGGTATTATTTCTATCAACACAATGCATTGGCCTCAACATAGTCTAACACACTCCACATCATCATTTCATGAGTTTATTAAAAATACTCCACATTGCATTGGACTTAAAAAAACATGTCGTGTTAGATGAAAGTAGGGAAGGTAAGAAAACAAAAAAGTTCAAAAACGGGCCCACCATTTGAGTATAAACACCATATGTTAAGAGAAGAACACATATTAAACCTTTAGGTTACACAATGGTATTGAACTACGAGTTGTCACTTAAATCAATTTCAATTTCAAATGTCACATAAGGTGCATGTGGAGCATATTATTTGTAGGAAATTAAGTTGTCAGTATTTCTTTTGCAGATTTAAAAAAGCAGTTTTTTATGATTTTTACAAAAGAAACCTTAAGTCTATACAAATTTTAAAAAGAACCTTCTACAAAATAACTCGTCCCCTCCCTTCTCTATAATTAATCTAGTCACACGTGGCTAACTCTATTTTTATGAAATTTGTTTTGTAAAGATTTTGTGATTGTGTAGGATCCCGATTTACACTTTCACTTCATATTACGAACCACGAATCGAACTAGAAAAGAGAAATAAAGAGAGATTGAGTTGTTAGAGAGAGAAAGAAGAGAGAGAGATGAAGAAAAAGAGAAAAGATATTATTAGAAATGAGAAGGAGAAATTTATTCTAATAGAAAAATATCTATAATCGTACCCTTACACATTAATGATGACGCGCGGGATATTTAACTAGGACCCAGGCTCGGGTTTTGCTTGGGATTAAACCCGAAACATATACAATATTAGATTAACTATCGAGCCCGATTCCCGATATTATACTATTACAACATTAACTAATTGATTGACCGAGACTTAAATACATAATGAACGAACTTCAAGTTCGACTCAATATTTTAGCTAATAATCATCCCCCGAAGTGAGTTAAAGTGATGGACACTTCCTTCATGCGAGATAAATGAGATTGCTTTTGTCGTTAAGCTCATGTGGTCTTGGTCTTTTTCTTTGTTATTTGTTGTAGGTTTGTTCCTTCATGCTTTGCGATCTAGACTTTGAACCTTTGTCATTGTCTTTATCATCTTTTGTCCATCTTGCGATCTATGTCTTTGAACCAACATTCTCATATTAAGCCCTAATCTTGAAAGCTTCAACAGAGTTAGCGGAAGTCTTTGTCTTTAAATCTTAAGCTTCATGATAGATTGTCCTTTGTAGATATGAGCATGAATATGTAGTAATGAATCACCTTTGGTTTCATTGGGATATCCGTCACACGTTTTAACCTGCAGTTTACATTAGTGATAATTCAAGAATTGATTTGAAAATCAATCGACGGTTACTTGTAAAAGCGTTTTGTAACACATCGGAGTTTTAATTCTTTTAATCAAAATTCATCAACCGTCAATCATTTACTGACCAAATTGTATCCAGTTGTCCACAAGAATGCTTCAATAAAGAATCTCGCAAGTCACACTACCAGAGCTTGGTTTGATGCTGGCTCAAGTAGAGATTTCCATCTTCATGTGAATACAATAGTATCACTCGGAATGATCTGGCAAATATCACAATGATATTGCGTAGGACTCGGATAACAACTTGTGAACTTATGATTATCAACAGTGTTTGAAATGGAATGTTCCTAACGATATTTTGATTGATCTCTTGCTCTAGACGTGATTAGTGCAATTTTGGTTTTATACTCGGAAGGTCTGGAGCATATTACCACCTAGTTCAATATCAACAATCTCGGGAGTTGAGATATCATAATAATGTGTGTATCTCCGTGACAAATTAGACAAGTTTCTGTATAAGAGAAACCCGAATGGTTGGTAAGGGTTGTGCATAGTCATCACTGGTTCATGATGTCGTTTCAATGTCACAATCAACTTGTGATTCCATACACATAATTAATGACTCGGTTACTGCCTAAGTTGTGTGGAGGGTTACTTTCTTTACACCCTTTATCCATACATTTCTTTTTAAGTCTTCAACCCCTTCAATGCTTACCAAGACGTCATTACTAACACCTTGTTGTGATTGTTTCCAGGTTGTTAGTCAATCTTAGTCGCTATTATTTCCATATACATTCATCTCCAATCATACCTAAGGACAGCTAATTTCTAACTTTGGGATATCCCATGGTAGGATCCTCCTGTTCTGTGGATTATATGATTGATTCCTATCCTAACCACCTTATACCTGCAGAAAATCGTCGTGAAATTAAGATGTTGTTGGGTATAACGAACCATAAAACCTTTTTCTTCACACATTGAGTCGAATAGATCATAGTTTCAAATTACATTTTTCTCCCCTTATTTATAAATAAAAACACTAGTTTTGAAATACCTTGTGATTTAAAATAATGTCTTGAAAAATCTGTGGGAGAAAATATTATAGCATGACTGGTTGAACATTTGATAATGGTTTTTGAATACATAAGAATTGTCGTTGTTGTTGTAGCTCCAAGAACATTAATACTTTGTTTTTTCGAAAACTCCCCTCAAAAAAATAAGGACAATTAAAAGAAATTGTTGTCTTTTTGAAAAACATATTGAGGTTGGAGTGTTGAACACACAATTTTGAAAGATTATGAATTGTCTATCGAGAAATTCTAAAATTGAGTTTCAACTTTGTTGCAAAACAGATTTAGAGGATTACCTCTTCTAACGGTAAGATGTAAGCGCACTGAAACGTACACAATCCTTTTTCTTGAGCTAAAAACATTAAAAGTCATTGTAAGAACATCTCAAGACCGAGAAATGGTTAAATTTCTCGTTGTGATGTAAAGTTTAAAACCTTCCTGTTTATTTGAAGTCCAGGTTATGTACTGACATTTGCACATAAGCCATTTAGAAAATTAGAAATGACATGTTTAGAACTATTGAAAACTCTCGGCTCGAAAATTCATTTACACACCCGGGTCAATGTTAATCGACTATTTCTAAGCACGTAAATGGTTATCGATACCAAAGACCATGACGAGAAGATTCTTTAGACATTATCTGATTTTTCTGATTTTGTATTTATTACGTGTTGTCCTCAGCATAGCTATATTGATGGTGGAATCAGTAATTCACAACTCTGTGTCGTGATGTAGCTTCTTGTTGGCTTAAGGAACAACTTTGGAACCCTCTTTGAACTTAGTTTCAATTGCTGGGTCGTGAATTCGAGTTCTGAACGTTATGATCAGAAGTCATTTGATGAAGAACGAGGCATGAACTGCGTTGTTCAAACGTTCATTGCCATAAGATCGAGCTTGATCTGGTGTGATCAAACGTCCTTTTTGAACATTGAGAACGCTGGCCTGGAGTGTTATTTTCACAACTCATTAGATGTAGCTCGTCTTTTGTAAACCATTCTGGCACTGCTTTTCTTAGATATCATAATTTCAGCAACCACACTCTGAGATTTTCTGCTTTTCATTGTATAGGCATATGCAATAGGTCCAATTCTTTGTTGCTTTTGACCATTAATGATATACCTTCACTTATCCCAGAGTTTTGTTTGGCTTTGCAATGAATATGAGGATGATCTCTATTAAACATGCTGTGGTTTCACTAGACAACCATGCGTGCAAGAGTATTAATTAACTTTCGCTGTGGAACCACCTAAAACGAACATTACACAAAGATTCAACCCGTTGGTATCCATTTAAATTAGGTCCTAGAAGTGTCGATTGTGTCCATTTGTATTCTGATGGCATTTCATTTCTATCCACCATTTCATGCCTATTGTATTCTCATACAACTCCTTAAAGTAACTCTTGGGTTCTGAATAGTGGTATCTGATGCAACTGTTTTCTTATGGGTTGTTGCAACAGATTTGTTCGCTTTTCTCTTGGGTTTACTATCACCAATAGGCACTACATTAGCTTCTTAGTTCTAGCATTCATGACATTCAGTATCTAGAAACACAAGCAATCATGATTTTGAATTAAACACACATTTTCCACATTCAGCACAAACATCATTCACATTTGAAGTTCTGGAATTTGTAGTGTTATTGCACACAGTTATAGATTTTGTTTTCTTAGAAATACTAGAAATCCTATGGTGGTCTTCTACTTCCTTCTTTGTAAACTTCACTAGCTAATGTTTTTGGCACGACTTAACTTCACTTGATAGCTTCCTTAAGCTGTGGTTCTGCTAACACTATAAGGTTGAGTTACTCATGTAGATTAGACACGTGAGATTAGTATCTAGAAGCATAAGGCAACTGCGTTCTCTTTTTGTTTTGGTACAAGTGCAATCCTATGCCTTCCTGGTTTAAGCACATTCGAGTGTATTTCCGCTATGTTTTCTATTCTGATCAAATTCTTAGATGAACTTGGTTCAATAAACATCCGACACATTAGTTTAATTAACCTACTGTTCGATTGAAACTTCTCATTTCAGGAAATTTAAAAAGAGTCGGTTTTCCTAAACAGATGGTTTTTGGAATCTGTAGAGCATTTTGGTTGTCTAACAGACAGATGGTTTTTTATCAAACTGAGTTTCGCACATACTTTCTCTTGGCATTTCTCAATGAAGTATCCTTTAACTCACTTATATGCTATGTTCTTGTCTTGCATTTGAAGCTTTCAAATCCTTGTATTTCAGATATTGTTCACGTTCATTTTCGAAATACATAGATCCGTTTTCTTTGCAAACCTGAGTTGTTTTTTCATTGTTCTTACATATTGAAAGCAAGTTCAAAAGAAATAGATGTGTTTTTCAGTTATAGAAAAACTTTTAAACATTATATGAACTTCGTTTGTTAACAGATACAGTTGGTTGCGAAACGCTTTGTGAAACATTCACATTCTTTGACCTTGTGAAGATATAACATTGTAAATCAGTATGAGCATTTAAATCAGACAGAGAATGCAAATATTAACATATAACAACTATAGACACACACTATTCGAGAGTATAACATACAGTATTAGAAAAATCACCTTCAGATTCAAGTTCCGTCAACCCTCGTTTTTCAAGGATTTAAACGAACCTCAAAGTCTTCACATTTCCGTTTAGCTCAGAACAAAACAATAACCTTCATTTATAGTTTTGATTGAAAGAGGCATCAATAATGATTTTATCAAAACTTCCATATCATGAGCAGTTGGGTTACGAAAAGAACTCCTAGTATGATTAGACCAAGCTTGTTCACAAATCGTTCTAAAATGATTAAAGTTGTTTGTCATTTCGTTGTAAGCTTGTCCTACATCTACTAAGGGAATCGATACGGGTAGAAAAGGCAACGTTTTCAGACTATGTTTGGCTTTGTCCTAACAAACGTTTTTCTCCACATTGTCATCCCTAACGTCTAGCGCGTTCTAACTTATCAAGATATTTGAGATGGTGGTTTGAAATTCAATAAAGACTCGTTTTGATATGTTGAATCATATGGTTTCACTGTGTCTTTATTCAATTTTGATCTACTTTTCCTTTCAAGAGTCACTGTCTCTTCCCCATTGGGGCAAAATCTGTTTCATGATCAAAAGTATCATATGGATCTCATACAAACATGGTTTCAGATTGAGCTACCAGAGGTACTTAGGATTTGCAAGGTTGATCTAACCATTATATTTGCGCATTTTGGGTGCTATCATATAAGGTCTGAATTGATTGAATTGCTTTTATAAAGAATTTCATTCAAAAACTTAATTTGTTTTGTCCATTTCAATTCATTTTGTCAATACTCTTCCTTCTTAACCTTAATCCGATATGCCTTACTTTTCTCTTTGCGTTTGACCTTCAAGATTAGACTTTAGTTAAGAGACTCTTTGTTGACTAAACTCAACGTGTTCTGATTGACAACTGAAATTTCATAGGCTTTAGTTTTTAAACCTTCTTTTATGTCAATGTCATTACGAGCTAATAGTCGCTATAGTTTCAATCTAACTTTGTTTTGAATAAATGTCATAATCAATCGTCCGGTCATTAAAGGCTATGTACTTCTCAAGCTCATTCTGAAGTGCAATCAGACAACTATCCCGACAACTAGTAGCCTCCCCCAGAGCCCTACTAGTCTCATCAAGGTTAGTTTTGCACTCTTCCAATTCTTGAGTCAATGATGCGTTTGCTTTCTTTAATTGCTTTAAAATCGTTTTGTTTTCCTCAGTATCAAGAGTTAAATTTGCAATTAAATTAGCAAGCGCAGCACGCTCATCAGCACATTCTGCAGCATTTTGGTCAACCTGATTATCATTATTACATATATTTGATGAATCAGGAGTGACATTGCTATCATCCTTCTCCAAAACATATGTGTCATTAATGGATTCAGGTTGCTCAGAATGTCGTCTTTCATTTGCAAACACATTACTTTCATCATGATTTTGTACCTGTTCCAATGGCGTATCAATAGAACTTGATTCTGCAGGTAAGACTTCCTGAATCTTTGCCATGAAACCGTAATGTGCTTCCAATTCCTTCTTTTCAATCTCTTCATCTGATACAATCCCACTGCTTTCAATGATAACTGAACTAGCATCCAATGCATCCAATGCATTACTCGTATCAGTCTTTTCCTCTGTTGTCTGGATTTGTCTTTCATTCACCCTGCTTTCATACTCCATTTTATGTTGTGCTCTTTCACCAATCGACTTCTTAACAGATTCCATGTGTTGGATCAGTGTGTCACGGAATTCTGGAATATCGAGTCGAGTGTATTGTAGGAATTTGTTGCGTGTCATGTCAACATATTCATCATCCAAATAAAACCGTGACTTGATGAACATCTGAAACTGTGTCTCGAGTACTTTAAAAGCAGACATGAATCCAATCTCTTGAAATTCTTCGTTGTCAAGTTGCTTTTGTAGTTGATCCATGTACAGGAACATTGTGCCCGTGAAAGTCTCTAGATCTTGACCAAAGAGTGTTGCAAATGCGCGTTTGAATCCCTCCTCGGTTCGACTTCCTTTTAAGTCGTTGTTTGAAAGACACTTGAGGTGTGAATGAAGTCGTTGAAAAGATACCATGCAACTTTCTTTTGATTTGTCTTGAATTAGTTGCATTTGTTGTTTTTCCGAATCTGAACACGAAGATAAGGTATCTTTCTTTTCCATTTTATCGTGAATTATGAAGTGTAAAAGATTTGTTGGATCTTTAGTGGATATGATGTGATTGAAGTTGTGGTTGTGTAAGCAATTCACGTTCACGGGATTTTACACGTCTATGATTAAAACCGATAAATGAATTAACGGGATTTTACAAAATCAATAGAAAACCGTGAATGATTTGATTCGGAATCAGCGGCCAATGATTTAATTGTCTAAAAACAGATAATTTTCTGGCTAGGGTTAAAGCTGTTTGTTTAAATAGGCTCACCAAACTGAAACGGGCCTAAAAATACAGATGGGCCGTGAGCTAGAACAAAAACAAGTCTAACACAAATTCCAAAAAACTGAAAAATGTCAATAAATCATAGTAAACGAGGGTTATAGCGTGATCCGTCTCGTTTTTCTCTTCGATTTGAGAGGTCACGGGCCTATTACGGACTTGCCGTTTTTAGCAACTCGCCGTTTTTAGCAACTCGTTGTTTTGGTCAACAAACCGCCGTTGACTATTTCCTTAAATCGTGGATCTTGTCCCCTTTTCTGTCAAACCGCCACGAAGAATGCAAGTACGAATTTTGCAAGTTTTCACTAAATGAGCTTATTAACCACGAACAAAGGCTAGAACATACAATATTAAGTGTGTATATCAAGTTTAAACACACCTTAACTCGTATTTCTTTGAGAATCGTCCAATATGAAGCAACCTTCCACGAAGAACACTAACCTTTTAAAGCTTATAATTCGAACTTGGAGCTTGTATAACCCACGAAATTGATACAACCTAGCCTCTTTGATGTGTAGAACAAGAGAAGATCAAGATTAACAAACAAATAAGCCCAAAAAATTTTTTGAGCCGTGGGGTTTTTTGTCACAATATAAGCCACGAATTTGAGCTAGTTTAGCCACACGAATCCACCCTTTGCTCTGATGCCAATTGTAGGATCCCGTAATCACTTCATAACATATATCATACACTAATCGAACTAGAAAGGAGAAAGGAGGTGAGTTGTTTAGAGAGAGAAAGAGGAGAGAGAATTGAGAGAGAAAAGAGAAAAGATATATTTGATAATGAAAAAATGGATAGATATTATTTTCGAAAAATGAACAAAAACTAGCTTTCTCTAAATAAGAAAGCTATTATCACCCCGTCACGCAAATAGCGTTTACGCGCGGGATATTCTATCTAGGACCCCCAGGCTCGGGTTTTGCTTTTGGGATTAAACCCGATACTATATACAATATTAGATTCACTATCGAGCCCGATTCCCGATAATATCCTATTTCAACATTAACTAATTAAAGACCAAAGCTCCATCGTAGAGTGACCGAACTTCCTTGTTCGACTCAATAAATTGAGGCTAACAACATATCTCATAAAATGCAAGTTGTTATATTAGATAACTGTAACATATTCAATGAAATCAAGAAGAGTTTATTTGAAACAAGATATTGATAATTATACAAGTTATTATTAAATATCGAATTATATACATCATTTTTACTAAATTAGTAGAAGTGTTTGTTTGTTTGACTTGTCTAGTTTATTTTTAATTCGAGTCGAGTTTAAATATTAACTAGATATAATTCTTGAAATTTTGAAGTTTAAAAGTATATCTATAGAAACCTTGTTGAGTTTCTTTAGAAGAATGGATCTACTGAAACCTTGTTGAGTTTCTTTAGAAGAATAGATCTACTGAAACCTTGTTGAGTTTCTTTAGAAGAATGGATCTACTGAAACCTTGTTGTGTTAGCCTAGTTTTATATCTATTAATGTTTTGATTTCTATTTCCTCATTTAATTGTCGTTTAATATGGATATTCTTATGTTTATTGATTGATCCTAGTGTTTTGGTAGTGTTAAGCCTTGTATAGAGCTTATTAGTTAGTAAGTAGGTGTGAATAATTGAAAGCTAGTCTAATAGATTACTCGAGATGGGATAGCTTCTATTTCGATTATAGGGGTTGTCCATACCACCACCTATACTAGATTAGATACTTAAGAAACACGGGTAAACCCTTAATTAGTTAGCACCTAATGGGGGTTTAAATGTCGAGAAGTGGGATTGTCGACATTAGATATAGTCTATAGGATAGTTGGGGGCTTAATAAGTATGAACTAGACGCCCGACTTTTGTGAACAACGGGGTTGAGATCGTAGGAATTATAGGTTAGGTTTCGACTACCAATCGGGCCTAATGATATTAGAACCATCTATAAATAAAATTAACTTCGACTAGGAAAATGACGCTTAGATATGAATAGCCTTTCGGGGGGGGGGGGGGTCTTGGATGATCAAAGAACAAAAGATAAGACATCTTGTTTTTCTAGAGAGAGAAAGTAGCAAAGGGTGGAGAAAATATGTGATATTAGATTGAAATAAAATGAGCTTTCACACCCCTCATGGAGAGTCATGAGGGGTATTTATAGGCCTTAGAAGTCCTAACTATTCCATGTTTACATTAGTAGTCCCTGCATATAGCAGTTGGTCTATAGCTAGTCTAATTCACGTGTAAGGTGCCATCTTTATAAAATAGTAAGGCTAACAATCTCCCTCCAAGATTGTGTCATACGTGAATTGGTTACAATGTTTCCTACAAACAAAAATATAATAAAATGATAAGAATGAAGTCCAGTATTCCTTGAAATTATCTTCAATGAACCTGATCTTCTTGAATACTTCACCTTTATTTCTTTAACTTGCAAACGAACGCATTGTAAACATACTACTAAGGATGACTTAGAAGTTTTCTCTACCGATGATCTCGGTCTTGATAGGATTTCTGCTCATAACTTCCTGCATGTCATCATCCTTGAAGTTCTCTTATCCGAATACTTCAACTTTGATATGAATTATGCTCAGAACTTCTTGTGTAGTGTCTAGTTGAGTTTTTACTCCCTCCCAAATAGTAGGCTCTTTTTTCTTTATCTCCCTCCCAAACAGACACCCATGAGACTGATAAGAATTAATGCACTAGTTTTGAGTCATACAACCTCCTCCAGCTTGGCTCAAAGACCTTCTTTCTCATTTTGGAAAATCTGTGGGAAAGAATGATATCATCAACATCGTCTCACTTAGGAAGCATCTCAGTCTTGTTGTATAAAGCCCAATTCTTAAAGTACACACTTTTATCCCTTTTTATAAAGTCAAAACCGTAACACCAAAGTCAATTAAGTCTCGGAAATGCACTTTTCTCCCTCCAGGATAGTGATGATATGAATTGATACACCAAAGTCAACTAAGTCCCGGATGTAGACAATTTATCCCTCTATGTAGTCAAAACGGTAACATCAAAACGATAACATAAAAAATCAACTACGTACCAGATGTACACATTTCTCCCCCCAGGATGATGGCTAATTGAGGAATCATCCTACACATGTGTACATCGAATATCAACTAGAACTACTTACTTGGCTTCATATACCCGTGATTGCATAAGCAATACTCTGTGAGAAGACATCGGAAAGTACTCTCTTTACAAATCCCTCTTGTTCAACCAATTCAAATCCCCTTATCTATTTTGTCGGCTAATACTAATGACCACTGATGGAGATAAACCGATATAACAAACCCAAGAATGAAGCAAAATCCTAAACTTGTGACTTAATCTTGTACTATCTGTGTGACGAAGAACAATGCAGAGGCAAATCTCTAAGTACCATATACCCAAACTCAAAAGTATATAAAAAATACAACACCTCTTGAAACCTCCTCAACTACGTGAGACACTGAGTACTACAATGTAACTCCTTAAAGTGATAGCTACTTTGCGAATATAGAGAGAAAGAATCACAAAGCAACTAGATATCCATGTCTTCATCACAAATCGTATATGCCCGAACAAGTCATCTTCGTTGTGAAGGTAGAAAGAATCAAAGACAAAATAAGTACACTCCCTGTGAAACCCTACTTCAATCCTAAATAAGTAACATCGTGCAAAAACTCCGTAGTCATTTAAATCCAATACTAGCCATTAAGAGTGAAGGTGAATTTTGATAAGGATCCTTTAATGTGATGTATTGTGTTTGTTGTGTTGTTGTTTGAAATCATGTTAAAGATACAAACTTTAAAAGATATTTGTCTTTTAAAGATGAAAGTTATAAACTTTAATGATTTTATGAGTGTTTTGGTTAATAAGGACTAACGGTGTACAAACTTTTGATGATAAGAGTTGAAATTTGGAAGAATATAACACTAGTTAAGTCCTTTTAAAGAACCAAGGATAAACTTTACAAATACTTTCAAGATAGAGGTTTAACAAGAACAAGGACTAATTATGAAAGTATTGCAAGTGAAGGATTGATTTTGACATTCAGATTATTTGACCTAGTTCGATGAGAATTGACCAGGTTTGGTGAACCTTGGTTCGACTAGCCTGGAAGAATCGTTTCTGACCTGGTTCGGTTGACCAGGTTCGGCTGGCATGGGTCGGCTGAACTGGTCGGTTGGCCTGGGTCGATTGACTTGGGTCGGCTGGCCTGGGTCGGCTGGCCTGGGTCGGCTGGCCTGGGTCGGCTGAATTGGGTCGGCTGACTCTAACATGTCGATCAGCGAACCCTATCAAGAATCGATGAACCTAGTCAAGAATCAGTAACCTGGGTCGGAGTAGAGAGTCGGTGACTGGGTCGGTTTTTAGGGTCGGTTAAAAAATATCAACCGATTGTGGGAATCGAACCCAAGACCTTGGCTTCAAGTCTTAACACCATCTCTTTAACCAACTGTGCTAGAAGCCAGTTGGTGTTAGTCTTAACCTATCCTTCATTGGCTTAATTTATATAACACATCAACTGGAAACAAACTTGAGGTTCGGTTGCATGATAAAATGAGAATCGGTTACAAAATTTTTTGAAAAAAAACATTCGGTCGTCTTTCTATTTCTTCTATTTTGGTGCAATAACCGATCTAGTCTTCTTCTTTCAATGTCTTCAAGGTCTTTAAGTTTTGTCTTTAAATTATGTCCTCAACCAAACGATACAAAAAAAATCACTTAAAACATGTAAAGTTTCAAACTTTTTGATTGAGAAATGTTTTTAACACATTTATAAACAAGAAAGTAACAAACTTTAATGAAAACAAAGCTTACAAAATGATTTTTGATTTTTTTTCAATAATAGGCGAACCAAACACCCCTTGAAGTTGAACCGCACAAACACAATACAAAACACCCCCGGTTAACTCTTGATACCAATTGTTAAGATTGTAAAACACCTTTCGGGGGGTCTTGGATGATCAAAGAACAAAAGATAAGACATATTGTTTTTCTAGAGAGAGAAAGTAGAGAGAGGGTGGAGAAACTTTGTGATATTAGATTGAAATAAATTGTGCTTCCACACCCCTCATGGAGAGTCATAAGGGGTATCTATAGGACTTAAAAGTCCTACATATTCCATGTTTACATTAGTAGTCCCTGCATATAGCAGTTGGTCTATAGCTAGTCCAATTCACGTATAAGGCGCCATCTTTATAAAATAGTAAGGCTAACAATGAATCATAACATTAGTAGAGAATTAACTAGGTTAGCACGCCTTCTCCCATTGATTAGCAAAACCACTTTAATCTCGTTACTTATTTCTTTGTATTTCAATTACTTTAATCAACTTAAAATCGTGACAATCATTAAAACTCAAGTAATAGACCACCCATTAGCTCTTGAGAATGACATCGAATTAACCAATCCTACACTATACATGACTGGGTTCTCTGCCTGTTAGTGCAATTGTAGATCTTAGGTAGACGAGAAGGTATAAATTTAAAACTAGATCCAAATATACATCAGTACAGTGTGTGTGTTTTTCTGCGGGAAACCACTGCGTGAAAAAAAGGTGGATGGAGGGTTTCGAAAGAAAATATACCAGAGTTTTATACTATTATGTTACTATTCATTAAAGTTCCAATGAATAGTAAAATGCTTTCACAATGTATTTTTTTGTCTTTGTATAATGCTTATAATAGATATAATTTCTTATATATAATAATTAATGGGGGGAACATTTTCCTAGCATCAAAAAAGAATAAAAAAACACAAGTGACCAATGGGGATGGAGTGAACAGTAGAATGAATAGTAACTAACGGTCGTTACTTAACGACCGTTAAGTCCTTTAAAAAAAACTTTAATATTAAATAAATTAATTCAACACAAATTTTACGTAATTGGTCTTTCATGTTCGTGAATTATCCTTGGGTCCATGAGGTTATCCATTGGTTGCAAAGTTAGTCCTTAACGTAAAACCTCACACCTCGCAACGTAGCGCGACCGCAAAACCTCGATAATAACAAACCTCAATTTATTAATGGATTATGAAGGAAAACATGTAACTTCAATATGCTATAAAGTAATTGGATAATAGTTGTAAAGAAAAAGATTAATGTTAGCAATTGATACTTTTTAAACAAAAGATTAAAAATATAGTATAAAGTTTTATGTTTTAACTAAAACAATGCATTGGTAATCTAGTAAAATTCTGCCCGTGGATTTCGAGGACCCTGTGCCATGAAGGTAAAAGCGGCCCTTTGAGAACAATTTTTTTTGTTTATGTAGACCATTTGTATATGTAGTTTTTGTCTTGAAAACCACTTAATATGTTCATATTTGTAGATGAAAATTTATCATTAGAAATTAAGTTTTATTTATATCCAAATAGAGTATGGGACACATGAATAGCCAAACAAAAGAAAACCATCTATCCCACATCGTTGCTGTTATATAACTTTTGATGTTTTTTACACTTATAAATTCTGATTGGTTATGTTGACAAGTTTTATTGGGCTTTTCCAAACTATACACATGTAGTATACTGCATAAGAGTATACGGCCATACGTCCATATGTAGTGAGGATTACATAAAATAGGCCCCTTAAAACTTTGGGCCTTGTGCGGTTGGGCCGCCCGCACAGGGTGATATCCGGCCATGTCTTTAGGTAATGATTTTTGATTATCATTGTGATATAAATTTTAACAACAACACTCACACATCAGACTTAGATTTTATGACGCACTATGAACACATACACTATGTCTTTTTTTATTGCCGCTTACCTTCTCTCACTCATGCCGCAACATAGCGCAATATCATGCTAGTTCTATAAAATATATATGTAGAATATATATCAACCCAATTCAATGATTCAATTCATTCTCAAACAACTAATCGTTAAATCAAATCTCCTAATTTAATTTAATGCCCAACACCTAAAAACACAAACCCTAATCTAATAAATGAACAAATAACAACCCCTCATAATTTCTTAAATTCATTTTATCAAAACACGCCAAATTGTGAACTCAAAGCCCTAGAATAACTTGGATTTGTAACTAGTATTGCAACTATGCATGAATTAACTTAAATGTTTCAAACTTTATCACAACCACCACTACGACCATAATCATTAGGAATCTCCTAATTCACCGTTATCACAACATCCTTAACCATCATGACACCACACTAGAAAGCTCAATAACTACAAGTGCCACCAGCATATAAGGTATCAACACACCCACAAGGTGTGAATGTATAATCAAAGTGAGTACCACATGTTTTAGAGTTTCTAAAAGTTAGGTAGTTATCTTCAAGTTTCAAGGATTCCCAATGGTCATTTTTGCAGCACATTGTAACACCCTCTAAGTGTGGAGGGTGTGGGTCGAAGGTTTTCCTTCATCACATCACTTCTATGTCAACATTTATCAATATTGCTCTTGTTTACTTTTTCTTTCCCTCAACCTTAGCAACATGTTATCTCTTTTCCATTAAAAGTTTTTTTTATCATTTAAAAATACTTCTAATATACACATACCCACTACACAATACGCACAAAATAAGAAAATAAGATAGTACTTTTCTTTTTTAGAGAATGTGTTTTTGTTTCGGGAGTAAAGTCCCGCCACAATCGTTTCCTCATTTTGCTGCAATTTCCCGCATGGTTGAAAGTAGGCTTTCCAAAAGGAATTGGGCCATCCCGTGCCTTTCCCGCTGGTGCACCCAACACCCCAATCTATGAAATTGATTGATGTACCACAATTTAAATCATATAGTGTTATTCTTTATGTATGGTTTTTAAAAAAAACACCTATGTATTATGTAATAGGGCAAATCGTATAAAAAGATACTCATTTTAGGTTTAATTTCAATTAAATGTATCGGTCATTTTTTTTTCTCAATTTAAGGTATTTAACTTATCATACCGTGCAATTTAAGTATTTTTTTTACCTGCGAGTCAGGTAACATGTCACTTTTTTCTTTTTTTTATAAATTTTTTATGTTTTTATTAATTCTAAATATATCAAAACCTTCATAAAAATTCGTCCTTTTTATATAAAATTCCAAAAAGTATTTTAATTTTTGTTATAATTTTTTTAAGATTTTTAATCACGTTTTACTATTTAAAAAAATCCGTTTTGTTTTTTTATTTAGTCTAAATATATAAAAAACCTTCAGAAAAATTAATAATTTTTATATAAGATTCTACGAAGTATTTTATTTTTGTCATAATTGTTTCAAAAATTTTAGTCACGTTTTACTATTTTAGAAAAATTAAAAACTGATTATGTCCTTTTCTTTTTATAAAACTATTTTGTTATAATTTTATAAAAAATAGTAAAAAACGTCAAAAACAAAATTTTAATTTTCTGGTAGCTTTTCAGTAGCGTTTGTAGTTGGGTAAAAATTTCTAGAACTTTTGGAATTTGTTTGGTGATTTATTTTAATTTAAAGGCTGTTTTAGTCATTTAATTAGTTAAAATATTTTTGTTCGTTAAAAAAGTTTTATTCTATTTTTTAAAATTAGTTCTTGTTAAGTTTAAGTTTCTGTGTGAATTTCATATTTTAATTCATACGCATGATGCATTATGACAAGAAATTTAGTGTAATAAGAGATAAAAGGGTGTTTGGTATTTGAAATTGTTTTATAACCTGGAAACCTGCTAAATGTCCAACCTTGCAACAAGAAAAAAATCTGATACCTTAAATTGAGAAAAAAAAATATCGGTACCTTTAATTAAACTTAAGCCTAAGATGAGTATTTTTTATGCGATTTGCCCTATGTAATACAAGCAGGGTACTCGTTTGTGTAATGGTTGTGGGTACATTGTAATCAAAATTTTTAACGAACAATATTCTTCGATTACATGTTATTCGTGATAATGACCTTACACATGACGGGAATTTTGGAAATTACTTTATCGCACATGATTTCATATAAAAATTTGAAGTACATATGCCCCACGATGCAATAATGATACGAAAATAGATTACGAAATAGTTGTCAGTAGTAATTATGTGGCTATGATGATTGGTGAGGAAAGGAAATGTTCTTTGTTAATACAATAAATGTTGCGTAATATTCCGTCAAATATTTATATATCGTGGATAAAGGAATATAAATTAGTTCTTATAATATATATGATCATTAATATATATGACATTGCTTATATAAATTATGGTATTAAAAAATTACACATTTTCATGCTTTATAAATCACATAAAAAGCTTCGTACTTTGACATGTACGATTCTTTTCAATCAAATTTATTAGAAAAATGATTAGGATTCATAAAATTTTTACTAGAATACATACATACATGATAAATGTCTTTTAAATATGCAATTTTAAGAAAAAATAAATGTTCATAACTAAACAAAAATTTAGCATTAAACTTAAAGTCGCATTAACCATGTGTACATATTACATGCTACAGTGGTAGCTCAATGGTAAGACAAGTAAAGATATGGCTTTAGGCCCCGGATTTCGTTGGACCTTGTATATATATAACGCCAGTCACATATTTTTTTGCCGTTATCTATAGAGATCTGATCATTCAAGGCCCCAATTTGCTGATAAATGTTAAATAATTAAAGTTTTGGTCTATACTGTTCCTACTTTTCATTTTTTAAGCCTACGAGCTATAGAAATATAAGACTAAATATATTAAGTATATAAATGACTCATATTTGTATGAAAATAAGCAAAGGTTAAATTAACTTGTGTGATAACAACCATTTACCATTTACATTTATCAACGAACATTTATTTTTTCACACCTACAAACATACTTTCATTCCGTAGTTTTATCTCATCTACTCATGTATCATTTGTAACACCCCAAAATCGGCTTTTAAGTATTAATTTACGATAATGCCATAAGATGAGTTTGATTACGACTTTTATAAGTTGGAAGACATTATATGATTGATTAATCAACCCGATAGTTAAACTAATGGTTAAAGTATGTGTATCATGGTTATAGAAATTATGATGTGCCACATTTATAAAGAATATGAGTTAAAGGATTAAAGTTGTCAAGTGGCAAAAGTGTTATATAAGTTGATATGGCTTAATTATAAGAAAATGGGACTTAAGGGGCTAGTATGGTCAAGTTGGCAAACTTGATCCAGGATTTTTATAATTCAATCCTCCATTGACTTTCTAAGACATTTTGGAATGTGTTTTTGGCTGTGTGGGTGATGTGCTGTCGTGTAGGGTCAATTATTTTATTATCAAGTTTTACATTTATATTTAGTCGACAAACCTAAAACAACACTTTAACGGGCAGTGTACCCGGTCAAGATGGAGTTTCACGGCAAGTAGGGTGTCGAACACTAGGAGTGAAACATTAATCCTATATTCTATCAGTATTTTAATTAGTCTATTTACCTGGTTAAACCTATGTATATATGTTGTCTAATGATATGGGGGGTTTTCAGCCTGAGAGACTGGCACAGGTTTGGTGGTGACAAATATCAATTCAATAAACAATAAACACAAAAGAAGAAAATCAGAAGATAAAAATGCGGTACAAGTCAAATGATAGAAAACTGTATTAGCCATATTAAATTAAGTGTATTGTTGGTTTGTTTGTTTTAGTGCAATGATTTACTTATCTCGAAGTGGCATATCATTCTTAAGACTTAGGCGGGACATCATTCTAAAACCTAGACACGATTAATCCTGTCACAATTAACGCATCCGCATAAAGCATCCTTTAGATTAATTATAATCTACTTAGGGAATCTAAGCAGTGGTGATCCTGTTAAAACCTTAGCCCAATGGGACTTTACCCACTTATTGTTTGATGGTGTTTTATATACTGGTAGTCTACAATTCAAATCTTTATCAGTTAATTAAGAGCATGATTGCTGAAACATATACGGGTCATGATTCGATCCGAACACGTATATATAAATATATAATTAATATATAAATATAAATACATAAGGATAAAAATCAAATAGTAAGTATTCTAAGAGGCTTTTAAAAGATTCGCTTTTATCCAAAGCACAATCCCTCAAAACCTACCCGAAGTCGTAATCCCGTCGAGATGCAAATTGAAAATCGAATTACGTTTGTGATCGCGTGAATTGAATGGTTAAAGATTTTTGGAGTTGGATTACTAATTCTACAATTAAAATGCAAAAACGAGTAAGGGAAACCTAAAAACGAAAGCTAAAAGTGATTAAAAGCTAAAAACGAGAACCGGACCCGAAATCCGTTCTTTAAAAACGAAATTTTGCAAAAATAACCCTACGAAAGCAAATTTAATTTTCCTAGGTGCTAAATGATAAAAGAAAATTTTGAAAAAAAGAATTATATTTTTTTGACTTTTATTTTATTTATTATAAACTAAAAACGATTTAAAAAAGAAAAATTAATTAAAAATATTAAACTTAAATGGAAAATTCTAAAAAAAAGGAAAAGTAGCTTGAAGGATGCTGGTTCTATGAAAAATAAAAGCTGGAAAAGTGGCTTATCTAATAAGCCAGAAATAAGCTCTTAAAGCTTATAAGCTAAACTGCCAACACCCCCTTAAATACTAAATAATGCAAAGATAAAATGAAAAAGACCCAAGGGCGTGTTGGCAGTAGAGAGTGTATGTGAGGCTTAGTATAAAGGGGGAGGTCTGGGGTTCGAGTCCTCAGCCTCCCTTTTTGCTAAAATATATTTTTTTTTCTTTTTTTTAAACTGATAAAACTAATAAAAATAAGCAAACTAAAAAAAGAACTTTTACAAAAAGTGAATTTAAGCAGTGAAATAAGCAGA
>BQNB010060801.1:0-36771 GCA_026074375.1 Tanacetum coccineum
TTCCCACCCTTTTAACTCCGGACAAAGATTGTCTCGAAAGAGTTTGGTTGGGTCTCTTTAGAGTTAACTTTGTGTGGTTCTTGGAATGGTGATGGTCTTTTTGACAAGGTCATGGTCAGGGCCGAAGAATCGGTTATTAAGATGACCATTAAGTGAGGTTAAGGACCAATAGTTAGTATAGAAAGTGGGACCATCAGTTAGAGTTTTAAATATCTGAGAGAGTTGGGTGGTGGTTAACTCAAATGTGAATGAACCAAGCTAGAATTCAATGTAAGGATACTCATCCTCGTCTCTTTTAACTTCAAAGCTATGATAGAACTCGGTTACTGATGACATCAAATAACGTTACTTTTATAGCATCATTTATCCCAAGTAAATTACCTACTTTTATATAATTATTGCAAGAATTGTTACTTAATTGCTTAAAGTTGTTAATTACAGTAATTATGGAGTACATTGTGAAGACAAGCTAAAAAGCGCACATTTTGGAGCTTAAATGATGATATTTGAAGATTACTTATTTCTAACTACATACGCCATATCCAGCAAAGACGATTCGACGTATCAGCGCCTAGACTTCACAAGAAAACGCGTACGTTCAATACCCCATACGTCGTATCCAGCTTACTACATACGACGTATCCAGTTGGTCAAACAATCAAAGATTCTGCATTAAATGTGATTAGAGACAATTATTACTGATTGATTGTGAACGTAGCGCGTACTCCAAGAAATTCACCTTAATATGCCGTATTGACCTCACTTAATACGGCGTATCCACTCATTTTCAAAAACTATAAATAGAAGACTCAAAAACGAGTTTTCAGTGTGTTTAATCATATTCTTTATACCATAAACATAAAAGTCAATTTTCTAAAGAAATGAAGAGCAGCCAAGGTCAAGCATTGATACTAATTCCATAGAAGACACCGTGTAATTCCTATACTCTTATAATCATTTGATTTTTATTATCGTTCGTTAACTCGGTTAGTTTACCTTGGTTATTTGATTATACTTGTATTATAACAATGGTTATGGGCTAACACCCTTGGGCATTAGCCATCTTAATGAAGATTCAATATTTGGTTTGTTTAATATTGATTACTTAATTTATCGTTGATTGTTTAATTATGTTTATCACCTCATACTTGTCTATGTGCTTAAATATGCGACCTATCATTCAACTGGGTCTAGTGAGACTGACCAAGTGATCTAGATACCAGGATAGCTCTTCATATCGTGTTTTATATATCTGGACCAATAGGATCACAAATAATGTCCTATCTTTACCTTTAGATTAGTGATCTTAGTTAGACTGGCAGGTGACCCTTCGACCCAACGAGTATGTGGAAACTAGAAGGTGAGTTGAATAGTTTACAAGTTCATTTTACGTTTTAAAAGTTTTCTTTCAAAAATACTTAGATTTGAGTTGTATGTTTAATCAATCAATAATATGAATCAACAATGTAAATATCTAAACTAATACTAAATAACAATCATAACAATATAAGGAGATGAGAGAAGGAACAATCAAACCAAGACACCAAGATTTATAGTGGTTTGGCTACAAAGCTCTTCTTCACCCTACTCCATTCCCAAAGTATCCTACTCGAGATTTCACTATGTCAACAAGCTTTCTTCAGGCGGAGAAAACCGTATACACGTCGCTTACGTTATTTTCTGACACTAAGCTAAAGTTCGAGTCTTAATGTAACACCCCCAAAAACGTGTCGCAACGGAAGTATGTCCTGGGGCGTTACTTCATAATACACAGTGCTAGATACAAGATAACGACCTCTAAATGTGTCGTTTGAAAGTAATCTCGTTGATTTCCTTAAAATTGGTATAACATTTGTCCCATAATTGCATCACAATGAAAAGCTTAAAAGCGATACAACGAGATTTGATCATTTGTATATAAGTAGAAATCCATGAATGAAATCTTGTCATTTTAGACTCCAATGCATATCAAATAATCCAAGCATCTAATTCACCTAAGAAAAACATGCTTAAAACGGTCAACATAAAGTTGGTGAGTTCATAGGTTAGTTTAAGTATGAATGTAAATTCCAATGAATGTATTTGCCCACTGTGTCATCACAGTACCATGTAAAACATTTAGTGACTACTGTCTCCCTACAGTATCATAAAATGATTGTATGACCATTTCAAACCTTTTAAAATAGTCACAAAATGTATAAATATATGTTCAAATCCAAGATTTGTAAAGTATGCATGACCATTGTATCTGTAACACCCCAAAAAAATCACAACGCAGCGGAATACCACTTGGGGTGCTACTTTATAATACACAGTGCTAGATATAAGAGAACGACCTCTAAATGTGTCGTTTGAAAAATAATCTCGTTGATTTCCTTGAAATTAATATAACATTTGTCCCATAATTGCATCACCATGAAAAACTTGAATGTATAGACTCCAATGGATTTTCGTATTTAACTTTCTGTATCCTTTCTTTTCAGAGCCTATCCTACTGATTTATTGTCCTCTGTTTTAGGTGATGCATGACAAGGAGTTCCACTAAGGAACTATTTACACCTTTAGAAAACCCGGAAAGAGTATATCGTTCAAAAAGTAAGCTTTTCGAGACACCTGGTCTTGAAGAATCGAGTTCACCCGAATTCGATTTGTTTTCTGACATCGAAGAACGATCAAAAGAAGAAGCTACAGAAATTATGACGGAAACAATGGAACAATACATGAGCAAGACCCGCAGGGATTATGGGTCCGGCGTTACTAGGCCCAAGATCAGATACCCACTTTAAATTGAAGGGTCAATTTCCCAAAGAACTTCGCGACAATAGTTTCAGCGGTTCGGAACACGAAGATGCAAACGAACACATTGAAAAAGTTCCGGAGATTGTTGACTTATTCCACATCCCGAATATAACACAAGTTCAAATCATTCTTCGAGATTTCCTTGTATCCCTAATTGGAGCCGCAAGCCGTTGGCCCAGGAACAAACCAGCTGGTTCAATTTTAACTTGGGAAGTCCTAAAATCGAAGTTTATAAGCAAATAATGTCCGCCTGCTCGTACTACAAAGAAAATGGAGGAAATTAACAACTTTCAACAGGAACCTGACGAGAGCCTTTTTCGAGCCTTTTCCAACTAGACAAATTCTTGATTCGAAAGGTGCCATACCAACTAAGACAGCTGCAAATGCAAAAATAGCCATCTAAGAGATGGCTGAATACTCTCAAAAATGGCACAATGGAACATCAAGAACCAGAAGTACAGAAATTTCTAACGGATTGGCTGCTATCCAAGCTCAACTCAACAATTTTGGGAGAGAAATTAAGAAGGTGAACGAGAAGGTATATGATGCTCAGGTGGGATGCGAACTATGCAAGGGACCACATTACACCAAAGACTGTCTACTAAAAGAAGAGGGTAAAACCCTTGAAGAAGCTTACTATACACAGTTTGGTGCACCCTACCAACCTGGAGGACAGTACAGAGCAGTAGGGCTAGGATTCTACCAATGAAACAACGGAAGCTCTTCGTACCCCGATCGAAGACAAACGATGGAGGAATCACTGACCAAATTCATGGCTGAATCAGCAAAGAGACACGAGGAGAACTCAAACATAATCAAATAAATTCGAGCTTCTACCGATGCAGCTATCAGAAATCAAGGAGCTTCAATTAAGACCTTGGAAATTCAGATTGGACAAATGTGAAAAGTATTGCAAGAAAGAGGATTCGAAAGTCTGCCCAGCTCGACGAAAACAAACCTAAAGGATCATGTCAAATTGATTTCGACTGCTAAAGATAATTCAACTGGGATACGCCGTATCATATCGGGCCTATACCCGTATTAGGACTCATCAGTCTGTAACATATTTTCTAAAACAGTTCCCTTTCCTAGGCGACTACATGATTACTGCTGTGATGATTGGAAGGAGGCATGTGAACTGAAGATTCTAGAAACCTATTCAATTGGGACCACACTTCATGACGACACCTTGCCTCCAAAAGAAAAAGGACCCAAGAAGTTTTACTCTACCCTGTTTTATTTATAATGTTTGTTTTGATAATGCCCTTGTTGAACCAGGAGCAATTTGTAAGGTGTTTGTTATGCCTTCTATACTACTACCAACCTCTGTTTTAAGAGATTTGGGGGGGGGCTCACACTATGTTAACTGTTGAACTGGATGACAAAACGATTAAACATCCAAGGGGTATTGCTGAAAATGTGCTAGATAGGATTGGTAAATTTATTTTCCTCATAGACTTTATTATCTTAGACATACCCGAGGATGACAATGTCCTTTTGATCATCGGACGACTCAGTTTTGTTCTCCCACCTATTGCCAAGATATTTTAAACTGAAAATTACTCTAAGGGTTGGGGAGAAAGAAAAGAATTGTTTCGAAGCATTAAACTCCTACTTGCATAATTAATTAGGAGGGTCTATAGGTTAAAAAATGAATCTTGATACCAATAAACTTAGCTTTATAGGGAGAGCTGTTATGGTTAATAAATCATTTGACCCACACTATGGTGATTATATTGAATTAAATGATTTGGATGTGCCTCTAGAACCTAAAATGAATCAAGATGATAACTTTGAGCCAACCATTGATGAAAATGTTATTGTCAATGAGCCCACTAACAAATGTTGTTACAAAATGAAATTTTCCTGTATAATTAGATATAAACATGTTATTGACGAACTTCTCCCTACCTTGTCCATTAACGTGATGTCCAAACATTTTTACAATTCTATAATTAAGGACGAAGGTGATCATGAAGGGAAGAAACCAGCCGGAACTTTGATTGACATACCTATTTTCGTTGGGAATTTTTCTATTATTTCAGGTTTCTCGATCATTGACGGTATGGATGTAACAAGTGGTGTTATGCTCGGCATGCCGTTTTGCAAAAAGTTTATATCATGCCAAAAGATTATGGAGAAATTCGCATGAAGGGACGAGTGTGAGCAAATTGAGGAAGAATGAAGCTGAAAAGAAAAAGTCTAACTTAAAGATTGGTTGAAAGAAAAGTGCTTACCGGGAGACAACCCGGCTATTTTAAATTGTTTACCATTTGTAATTTTAAATTTTTTGTCGAGTCTGTCTTTCCAGACATTCCATATGGCATATCGAACCCCTATGGGTACGCCGTGTGGACTTGTCTGGACGTTATCAGTCTTTAATTTCTGTATTTAAATTCCTGCAACTTTAAAACATTTGTTTTTACAAGATGCAATACGGCATATCCTTGGGTTTGGGATACGACGTATTGACTACCTGTACAGTATGTTTGTTTATTTTTCCGCATTGTAACCATTGTAAAACCGAGATAGGATAGCACGTTTTATCTTCTAAACTTTTATGCAGGACTTTGCTGTAAAGAAATCGAATAATTGGTGACGGTATACTCTCTAAAAAGACGTTTGTTGAACTCAAACGGGCATTCTGATGCCTCTTCAACACACTTTTGCTCAAGAACTCAAATTGAAGAATCATCCCGAGCAAAATATCAGGGGATTTCCTCGTTCTAATTCTATTTATCTTTTTTTAAATGTTGTATCTATAGAACGAGGACGTTATATAATTTAAGTGGGGGATGGAAAATTAGAACGCCTACTTGTCCTTCTTTTTACAAATAATATGCTATATGCTTAAAATTATGCCAAATTAAAAAAAAATTAGCATACTTTTATAAAAAAATTGCTAGTTACATAACCTCGCGCACAAATAACCCTTAATATTAAACTGTGAGAAGTAAGCCTATAACGTTTCCAAACATTTACCAAAAATTCTACAAATTATGAGTGTGCCGGTGATGTAGTGAAATTTAGAACTTGGCTTGGTATATTACTCAAGACCATAATGATGAGTACTATGGAGTATGGACTTAGATGGAATAACCTGTTTGACTGGTAAATTTCTAAGAATACCCCCAAAAAGCCTATATATTGTGTTATTAACTAACTACACTGGTTAGTTAACCCCCGTGTATCCCTTTACTTACTCTCACTATAAGAGTAAGATATCCCTAGGAAAAACCTGTTGAGTTATTCCTATCTTTTTCACACCAAATGTCTATTTTGTTACACCTTTACACCTTAGCCTACCTTGTAGATTAAGCCTATTAATCAAAGTTGCTAGTTGCTTTTGTGTAAATTTTTGTAGTCCCTATGTCAAAGTGAAATTTTCTATCTCTAGTTAGGTCGGAAAATTGCACAATGCAATAGGAATATAAAATTATGTAGCTCGTGTATTTTGCTACTTTCGCAATTATGTTCTCTATCTGAAGATGAAGTGTTTAAAGAAAAATTATCCGGATGAATTATGATGGTGAAATTGCACCAAGAGTCGTATCATTATTATTAAAAAAAATGGAAAAATAGAAAACCGCAGAAAAAAAGAAGGAAAAAATGAAGATAGTCGGTTCATTGAGCTTAAACCGATAAATTACTTGGAGGATCGATTATTCGTTGATACGTCATAAAAATCAATGATGTATAGTTTTGTATAAAAGTGGTAGTTATCACCACTTGCCTTGTAAAAGTATGCATAAATAGGGATGATTGGGAAGTTGACCATTATAGGAACGCCAACTTAGGTTGTCTTTGCCACTCTATGATCGAGATGTTTGTATATATTCCTGAGTCTTTATCATGGAACGATCGGGGAAAGTTACTAGAAACTATGTACCTTATTTGTTCAGGCTTAATCTATTTGATTTGTGAATTTTATTTAACAACAATTTATTTCCCTTTCCTAACAATTAACCTTAGGTTTTACTCGAACGATGATGAGATCGAGTCATACATGTCTATTTTGTCGTTACGGCCATGTATGTGTGACTCAGCCACCTTGTTGGTTTATTACTTTTGGTGAAAGTTGGAAGATCCATACCCTATATCATTCTTCGTCTTAGCCCTGGGTTAAACTCGATTAATGATGTGATCGAATCATACATGTCTATTCCGTCGTTACAACCATATATGTGTGATTCAGCTGCCTTGTTGGTGTGGGGTATTTTGGTGTGAAAGATTGTTAGTATGATCAACCTCCTTATATTGCCTTTAAACTAAAACCCAATTTACCTTTTTGAACTTGTTACTCCTTAGCTCTAGTGGTGGAGATGTGTATCCTTGCCAAACATATGATAGAAAACTAATCACGACCGAGAAATTGAGCGTACCCATTAAATGTTACACCCTAGATTAGTTGAGTGATCTGAGTGTTTTCATTTCCCATATTTCGTGAGGTGCTTGGTTTTATACATGTGACTTAATGAAAGAATGCTTAAAGGAAAAATCCTTAACTTCGGTTGGGATACATTTTCAATAAGTTTCTAGAGTCTACTTTCGGACAAGTAGGATTCAAGTGGGGAATATTTGATGACATCAAATAATGTTACTTTTATAGCGTCATTTATCCCAAGTAAATTACCCACTTTTATATAATTATTGCAAGAATTGTTACTTAATTGCTTAAAGTTGTTAATTGCAGTAATTATGGAGTACATTGTGAAAACAAGCTAAAAGGCGCACATTTTGGAGCTTAAATGATGATATTTGAAGATTTGCTTATATCTTGACTAATACGCCGTATACAGCAAAGGAAGATACGACGTTAGCGCCTGAACGTCACAAGGAAAGCGTGATGGACATCCAAATAACGTTACTATTATAGCATCATTTATCACATGTAAATAACCCATTTTGTATAATTATTGCAAAGATTTTTTACTTAATCGTTTGTATTTGAGAATTACAGTATTTATGGAGTACTTGGTGAAGATTAGCAAAAAGACGCGCAATCTGGAGCTTAAACGAAGACATTTGAAGATTACTGTTCTGACATCAAATACGCCGTATCCATCAAGGAAGATACGGTGTATCTGTGCCTTGAACTTCAACAAGACCACTAAGGATCAGGATAATTACGCCGTTATTCATGTTTATGGTAATAATAATTATTCATGAAGTATCGAACGTGGTCCTTTCCGAAGAACCCCCGATACGCCGTTTTAACCTCAGTCAATACGCCGTTTATGACCAAATTCCAGACCTTTTAAATAGAAAACTAAAAAATTGGTTTTTTTCACGTTGTGGCTAAATCATATGTTCAATACTAAAACCATAGAACGTAATTTCTCGAGGAGAGAAGATTGAAAGATGTTTGCAACATAATTAATTCCATAGGAAACAACTTGCAATTTCCTATACTCTTGTAATCGTTCAGTTTTTGGTATCATTCGTGTAACAATTCGTATTTTTGATCAATGTACGACGCTATTTAATTCACTATTATTTTTTTTCTCGTACGCGTTTACTTTTAATTTTGATCGTTACGTTAAATCGCGTAAACTAAAAAAAAAATCCAACAAATCAACGTAAACGGGGCACCAAAACGAATTTAAGTTTACGCATATAAATCATTATATTATTATTACTAAAGTAACATATTCACTTATTATGTTTTATTTTTATCGGTTACGTAAAACGTTTACGTTTCGCGTAAATATAAGTATTAGGCATTCCCGGGAACCACAAAAATTAATCTGACGCTTCAATAAATAATCTATTTTTACTTTTTATTGAATCAAAGTTTATAAAACGTTTATCCCCACTTATCAAATGGGGACACCTATGCTATATACAAGTAAAATAGCAAGTCCTATTCAATTTACAAGTATACTTCTAAATTAAAGCTACAACTTAATTTTCATTATAACATTATACTTTCATTTTTTTCAAGTATTAATACTTTCTTTTAGCTGCTAGATTATTTCTTCCATATTTTCATGGGATGATTCACACTTGTAAGGGACATATGACTTTTAGATCCATACCTTAGGTCATGTACATCTCTACACATCTAATTCATGCATACTTTCCCATACTTTTGACCAGACTTTCCCTAGAAACCCTCATCTTGTCTTGATAGTCTTTCCATGTATATAAGGTCTCATACTAGTGAAATACACACACACTTCTCACTTTCAAGGTGTAAAACACAAAAATCTCTCCTTCCCCCTCCTCTTTGGCCACGGCAAACCTCAAACAACATACAAATCCTTACAAAATTTTATTTAACACATTTACATACATTCCTACAACCATCATCTAATTGTCTAAGAGATTTGAAGCTTGGTTAAGGACTTTACAAGTTGTTTCGCATGAAAAATAAAGATTGGGGTTTAGGGTTTCAAGATCTTGCAAGCTTTGGTTTTTAATCTAAACAAGGGTTTAGATTCTATTTCTCATATTTATTACATAACATAAGGTTATCTAACAACCCTTTTATGTCTTTACATTTATCATTTTATGGCAATTATTGGTGCTATATGGAGTGGTCGTGTCTTAGTACCATGTTGATCACCCATTAGGAGGTTTGAAACATGTTTAAAAACTATTTTTGCTTGTGATTATAATTTTGTACACTTATTCTATGTGTTATGTGGTTAATTATATTATGGTATAATGGCTTGTGGAAAACTTGTGGATTTTATTAAGTTGAAAAAAAAGTATATAAAACAAGTTTATATATATGAATACCTAATTATTATTAAGGGGCTGTTTTGGTTCGAAATCCAAACCATGGATTTTATGTTTAATAAAAATAGTACGTCTCATGACGATTCCAAAAAGGTAAGAAACTCGAAAAATCGATTTATAACGAAGTAGATACGACGATTACAAGTTTACGATAATTAATACTTTTATAAAAATAATTTTATAAAAAGTTACTGTTCATCAAGGACTTTTTTTTTGTAAAACCATCATAATTAAATAGAACTATTTAATTACGAGAACGTGCTGAAGAATCGCTAAAAACGGATGTTAAATAAACGAATATGTTACGACATTTAAGAGATTTACGATAACTAAATCTATTAAAAATACTATATATAAATGTTATGAACAGTAAAAAAATCACTGTTCATCAGTAAAAACTCAGATTTGAAATAATGTTCTATTTTGATAACGCGTCTTAATACGAAGGCTGGACGTAAGGAAACCGAAAGAAACAGACTTAAATTGTGAGAAAGTTACGCCAGTTTTATAAAGTTTATCTTATAAACGTTCTTACTTTCAGATATATGATTTTACTATAACGATTTAGGATGGTGATGTTGCTATAAGTTTTATATGGTGGGTATTCGTTAATCAAAGATACTATATTACTGGGGAGTTTCGTTTTGATGGCCTCGTCGGGATGGCGTATCGACGATGTTGTTGGATTTACGATTTAAAGTGTCATAGCTCTCATACGTCTATACATGACCTCTTAATTATGATTATCTAAATTTTTAATTTTTAATTATATTTTTTATCTAAAACCTGACTGATGTAGTTTGATGAGCTATACGACCTATAAATAATCAAAGTGTTTAGTACTTATACGACCTATATTGGATTAGGTTGCATTCGATCGTAAGCGTGACGCATTTTTCTATTGTGAATACTTGTTGATTACCATTAACTCGAGGTGAGTTCGTAGCCCCTTTTTCTTCCACTTGCTTTATTAAATACGGGGGAGATTACATGCTTGATTTATTTGGACACAAGTGTTTTCAAAAATGTATGCTATTTCCTGATATACATCTAATTGCTATATGTTACCGTTTATTGCATTTAAGTCCTTTATCTTGATCCTGTTAAATTACTGCTGGGTAATACGCTAGTGTTATGGTTAGATATATAGGGACTGACCTCCTCGTTTGGCTGTGGTTTCTGTTTGACCATGTCGAGTTTAACTATTGGAAGAAAATTCGTAGGATGTTTTTGTAAAATTGGTATCCGTTTTGGGGACAGAAACTCGCGAGTAATGGTTTTGGTTTCAGTTTATTACGTTAAGGTTTCGTGTCTTGAGCTTTAGGGCCAATAATACAAAGTGTTGTGTGAACTATGAATGTGTTTCATAGATCTACTACTTAATCTTGTGGTTCCACGCTATTTCTGATAAACCTTGAATTTACTTAACAATTTTGTTGTGTTTTAGCATGTTTTTAATCTCAGGTGCTGAGGTATAAGCTTGGATGGGAGCCGTGTACGGATATCTATTAGAGGGATTCTGATTTTTAAATTCATGAAACTTTTGTCTTAATAAAAATCTTAATGTATTTTAACAAAACTATGTTGATCCTAAGATGAATAAACTCTGATCTTTTGTTTAATGTCATACGAATGAAACATTATTTGAATGTCCATTTAAGGTCGTTTTACTATATCTTATTTTTTTACTTTGACCGTAGCACATCATTGTTACCTTTTCGCTGCGAACTGATTTGGGGGTATTATAGATGGTACTAGAGCCAGGTTATAAGAGAATGGGTCAATTTTCAAAACCATAAAATCTATAACCACAAAGTTTAAAGGTTTTTTTTTCTTTCTTATTTTTAAATACAGAATCCTTCATCGCTATCCGATATCCACGCGCGCGTATTCCCTGATCCATACTTATTTTACGATTAATATGATTGCATTATATAATCTTATATATTTACTAATTCGGTTTAAATTTCGATCTCTTACGTCTATCTTTTGACATATCAGTATCTATTTCTATCGGTCAATTATTATAAATATTGACATTTGATAAAATTATGATTATTTATATCACTTTTCTACTTTCATTTTCTTCTTATATTCACGTGCCATGACTTTCATACCTTTACAAAATTCTTACGAATTGTGTACCTTGCGGTGGCTAGAATATGCCGCTAGGTGATTTAAAAAGAATCTGTTAGAGGATATTGAAAAGCGATTTGTGGCCACAGCTATGAAGAATATGAAAGACAAGAGTGACCTTCAAACAATATGGTGGATATGGATCAGCAATATGAAGGAAACTGTTGCCACCAGATGTGCACTAGATGTTCGTATAAGAAATTTCGACGGCAAGCTCACAATTTCAATGGGAATGAAGGCGTAGTCGGAGTGAATGGTTTGGTTCGAAAACGATGGCAGATGTGTTTGAGAATATGTAAATGTGCTGAAGATGACAAAGTGATGTTTGTGTATGCACTGTTCGGGGTCATGCTTACCTGGTGGAACAGAAATGTTCAAACTTTGGGACTTGCTAATGCTAATCAGATCCCCTAGAGCAACGTAAAAGCTATGATGACTACTGAATACTGCCCAGCAACTGAAATCCAAAGGATGGAGCAAGAGGCTCTTTAGACTTTGTCTTTGAAAGGAAGTTGACATCGATGAATACAACAATCGACTTCCACGAAAATGGTTTTGATGTGTCCCGGGTTGGTGTCAAATAAAAGGAAAAAGATTCGAATAATGAAATAGCGTGGATTTCCCAAGGGAATCAAAGGGAAATGTTTACTTCTTCAAAGCCTGTGACTTTGCATGATGCAATCAACATGGCTCGAGATCTGAATTGAAATCAAGGGGGCGGGGGGGGGGGGGAGTGGGGGGGGGGGGGGGGGGGTGGGGGGTGGGGGTGGGGGGGTGGGGGGGGGGGGCGGGGGGGGGGGGGGGGGGGGGGGGGGGGGGGGGGGTGGGGGGGGGTGGGAGGTGGGGGGGGGGGGGGAGGGGGGGGGGGGGGGGGGGGGGGGGGGGGGGGGGGGGGGGGGGGCGGTGGGGGTTGGGGTGGGGGGGGTGGGGGGGGGGGGGGTGGGGGGGGGGGGGGTGGGGGGGGAGGGGGGGGGGTGTTTCAGGCTAAGGCATTAAGGATCGGTGATAGCAATAAAAGGAAGTGGGAAGACCAGCAAGGGAACAACCATCACCAGCAGCAAAACCAAAGACAAGAAGCTGCTAAGGTTTATGTTGCAGCCCCAACTTATGGGATAGAGGCTATGCTGGGAAACTTACCATGGTGCAATATTTGGTGCAAGGCACATCTTCTGCAAGGTACGTTGTTTCCTCCTAGGTGTGGTAAATGTCACAAGCTTGGTCACCAGGAAGGGGAGTGTCAAACTAGGATTCCTGTAGCAAGAGACAATTCGCTACAGAATGTGACATGCTTTGGTTGTGGGAATCATGGGCACTACAGGAGTGATTGCCCAGAGTTAAAGAACCAAAACTAAGGAAACCAAGTTAAAGGTACTGAAGCACGTGTAATGGTGCATGCCTTAGGAGGAGGAGAAACCGACCAAGACATTAACAACATGGAGGATGATATCAATGCTTAGACTTTATTCCCTTTAGGAATTCTCGCTTATGTTTCTGTTGTACTTTCACTTAAATTTCTGTTGTACTTTCGCTTCAATTTCTGTTGTACTGAATGGATTTTCTCAAGTGTCTATAAATTTAAACATATTATGCAAACGTAAATTCTACTTTAACTCTCTATAAATTTTTATAATATCACTCCCATATTTATTAGGAAATTATAACACAATCTATGAAGAAAATGAGCACGCATCGTTAGCCCTCAAATTATACTAGCCTGATCAGCTTTTGGATAATTCAGGATAGGACCATGCCACATTGTTGTTGAGAGTAGTCACCTTTAAAACTTCTTGTCAAGAAACAATTTTCTATTCTGCATCAAGTTTTATGTGCGTTTATTATAAAACGCGTTTACTCTGGACATTCGATATTAGTAACCGTAGCAACTAGCAGACCTTCACTCCACCTTACTATATATGTCAGACATCATTAAAAAAAATGTTGTTACAATGAACACGTTAAAGCTGAGGGAAACACAATCAAGCCCACTAGGAGCCGATGAGCGTGGCGACAACAAATAATTATTAAACCAACAGCCACAATCTTGAAAAACACCCAAGGCTAAATTCAATTTAGAAGGGAAATGCAAACAAGTTACCAAGCGTGGTAACGAAATTATCGAAAGGCATAAATAAAAATAACAAAAAGATTTATTGCCACAACATCCATTTATTATCTTTAGAAAATATGAAATTAAACATTAAGATCTAAAGGAATACAAGTTTTATTACAACCCCTCCCTATTATAATTCCTCAAAAGAGATCTGCGCCGATTGCAAAAACGATGAGGGGCACGAGAATTGCCTGAATAAAGGCCAAATACTAAAATCCTTCTTCGTATGGGAAGTAGGCAAGATAAATGTCGAGTGCTATCGCGGTTGCCATCGCCAAGAGCGTGATGATGTGCAACATTTTTTACGCTGGATTGGATTCAAAGAATAGTAAGGGAAAGATTATTTGGTTTATAAGGAGAAATGGAGGAGAAAATTTTGTATAAAAGGGGGAAAGTAACCGTTGGGGGTTACTGTTCACCGACCGTTTGGACACTGTTCAAAAAAATAAAAAATAAAAAAATAATAATAGTAAAAAGTATCTACACCTCTTCATCAACATCATTCCGGAAGAAATATCCGCATCTTTTTCTCTAAACCCGTACTTTCGTCAAGTGGCGCAACTTGATCCTTGAGGACAAGGCTCATTTAACGGGGAAGAACTGTAACAATTTGTATTTTTGATCAATGTACAACGCTATTTAATTCACTATTATTTTTTTTCTCGTACGCGTTTACTTTTAATTTTGATCGTTACGTTAAATCGCGTAAACTAAAAAAAAATCAACAATCAACGATAAACGGGCACCAAAATACGATTTAAGTTTACGTCAAGAATTTTCTATAATATTATTACTTGTAACTATTCATTATTATGTTTTATTTTTATCGGTTACGTTTAAAACGTTTAAGTTGCGCGATTAAAATTAATGTTTAGAGCAGTCCGAAACACACCAAAATAAATCTACGCATTCAAAATTTAATTATTTATTTTTTATGATCAAGTTTATAATCTTTTACACCACTTATCAATGGATCGCCTCATATATACAGTAATATGCAAGACCTATTTCAATTACTAGTTAATTTCTAAATTAAATCTACAACTTACACTTTACATTATATCATTATACTTTCATTTTTTTGCAAGTATAGTATTAATACTTTCTTTTAGCTACTAGATATTTCCTCATAATTTCATGGGTATGATTCACACTTTGGGAACATAAGGACCTTATAAACCATACTAAGGTCGATATACATTCTCTACACATTTAATTCAGCCATACTTCCCATATTTTGATCATACTTTCCGTAGAATTCTCTCTTCTTGTCTTTGGACTAGTTCTTCACTTTAGATAAGGTTTCATACTAGTGAAATACACACACACTTCTTCACTTTCAGGTGTAAACTCAAAAATCTCTCCTTCCCCCTCTCTTTGGCCAAGGACAAACGCAAATAACATACAAATCCTTACAAAATTTTATTAAACACTATTTACATACATCTCCTAAATCATATCTAGATGACCTAAGTAGATTTGAAGGGCTTGATTAAGACTTTACAAGTGGTAAGCAAGAAACATGGAGATCTGGGTTTAGGGTTTCAAGATTTGCAAGCTTTGGTTTTTGATCCTAAAACAAAGGGGTTAGATTATATTTCTCATCATCATACATTCACCATAGCGTTATCTAAAACCCTTTATTTATGCTTTACATTTATCATTTTATCATTATTTGGTTCTATATGGCAAAATCACCATGAAGATCATTTTTAAACATGTAAAACATATTTTTGCTTGTGATTATAATTTTGTACACTTATTCATGTGTATGTGGTTTAATTATACTATGGTATAATGGCTTGTGGAAAACTTGTGATATTTATTAAGTTGAAAAAGTAAATTAAAACAAGTTTATATATATTGAATACCTAATTATTTTTAGGGCTGTTGTGGTTCAGAAATCCATAGAATGGATTTTATGGTTTATAAAAATTGTAAGTCTCTTGACGATTCCAAAAAGTTAAGGAACTCTGAAAAAACCGATTTTATAACCGAAGGAGATACACGACGATTACAAGTTTCGATAAATTAATACGTTTTTGTTAAAAATAATTTATAAAAAGTTACTGTTCATCAGGGACTTTATTTTTGGAAAAACATCATAAATAAATAAAACATTTAATTACGAGAACGTGCTCGAAAGAATCGTCTAAAAAGGACGTTAAACGGAATAAGTTAGATTATTTACGAGAGTTACAATAAAACTAAATCTATAAAACATTAAATATTATAATGGTTTATGAACTGTAAAAATCACTATTCATCAATAAACTCTAAGGATTTTTGAATATGTTATATTTTGATAACTAGTCTTATACGAAGCTTAGTCGACGTAAGAACGAAGAAAAGACTTTAAACGAGAAAGTTAGCCAGTTTTACTTAAGTTTTTACTTGTAAACGTCTTACTTTATTAATATGATTTCACTAAACGATTAGATGGTGATTGTAAGTGTAGCTATATAGAATTATATGTGGTATTAGTTAATCTTAAGTACTATATTTACTGGGTGTTTCATAATGAGGCTCTTCGGGGTGGCGTATCGACGTCGTGGTTAGGATTTACGATTTAATGTGTCCTGGCGCCTCATACGTCAACTACATGACCTCTTAATTATGGATACCACCGAACGATATATGTGAGCTATACGACTATATTTAATTCAAAATTTTTAGTACTTATTTACGACCTATATTGTATTAGGTGTGAATTTGATTCGTAAGCGTGGGACTCATTTTCTATTATGAAAACTTGGTGGATACCATTCACGCGAGGTGAGTTCAGTAGGCCCGTTTTCTATCACTTGCTTTATTAAAGACGGGGGAGATTACAATGCTGATTTCTTTATTTGGACACAAGGGTTTTCAACAAATGTATGCTATTTCATGATTACATGATTGCATAAGTTACCGTATTGCCTTTTAAGTCCCTTGTTATCATGGAACCGTTAAATTACTGATTGGGTATACGCTAGTGTTTATGGATTGATCTATCGGGAAATGACCATCCCCGTCTGGCCGTTTGTGGTTTCTTGTTGACCATTGACACGTTTAACATTTAAAGGAAAATTCGTGGAGGTTTGGCAACATCTGTATTGAGACAAATTTGTAGGAGGTTTTTGTAACATCTGTATCGTGTGGGGCACAAACTCGTGTACTGGTTTGTTTATCAGTTTATTAGTTAAGGGTCGCCAAAATAAAGCAATCATCGTGTAGGTCGGTGTACTTTTGGTGAGTGTGTGTGGAAGTGGATGTCGTCTGGGTCTTTGGTTCGGTTGTTGTTAAAAGGTGGGTGTAGGATTTTCGTTTAGTTGGGTTGTTCCGGCGTGTCAGGTTCGTTGTAAGGTAGTTGTGGGCCATTGTTGTTGTCATCTAATTCAGGCATCAGAAAAGAGACCCATACACTCTATATCAAGACCCTCAAGGATTCATTTATGTCGACAACAAAGGGACAAACAGGTTGATGCGATCAGATGAACTTACAAGTTAGTGATAGGAATTAACTGGGCTTCAAACTTCGCTGGATGACATAACAAAGGTATATTGAATGGTAGTACCGCCAAAGAGAAGATGGAGTACATTGGAGAAGAAAAGAGCTAGTATTATGATCAAGGCAATTGATAAGCAGTTGAAAGAGAGAAGGTTGATGAGGAGTCTCGAAAAGTTTATTGGTGGAAGGCACTACGAAACTAACCTCCGACTACTTCAACGAACAATATGACTTTATCATATTGTGTTCGTCATCATAAGGTCATTTCGTATATTCTATAAACTTGTGAATATGTATATATGTAGTGTAGACTTAAACAATTAGGCATATATAGTGTTTGAGTATGAATTTTTAAGAATTTCTTAGTAAATTTTAAATTTTCAAATTAACATACTCAAACACCATATAATACCCTCATAATTTGAGGGGGAGCATTAAAATGTTCCAATAATCGGCTTGTTAATAATTGGACATCTTTTCCCCGAAACTATGAATATTTGAATCAATTGATATCCAAAATATCAAGAGATTTGACATTTTTGATAAGGGGAGAAGATGTGATTAAAATATATGATTAAAGATGTGAATTTTAAGATCTCTAGTGTACGCTAACCCATATATGTGCTAAACTCTTTTGATTAATCGATGCACATATGAAGGGGGAGCAAATGGTTACGTGATTGGCTGAAATGTGGAAGTACCAAAGACCGACCATTTAAATTACTGTATTGGAGTTATAAGGTGGTTAAGTTTAGGTATCCATTCCCATGATCCAGCCAGAACCGGAGGGATCTACCCAGGGATATTCCACTAGATAGTGTAGAAGTCCTTAGGTATGAAAAAAGGAGTAAAGTGAGATTAAGGGAAAAGTGCCGACTGAGATGGAGCTAGTACTGGAACAAACCCAACAAGGTACTAGTTATGAAGTCTCGGTAAGCGCTGAAGGGGTTGAAGAATTAAAAAGAAAAGTTAAGATAAAGGGTGAAAAGAAAGAAGCCCTCCTTACACTTAGGCAGAAACCGGGTCAATACATCTGCTGTCAAGAATCACAAAGATGATTGCTGACATTGAAGACTGACATCATGGACCCAGTGATGCAATGCACAACCCTCCCTAGCCACTCAGAATCTCTCAAAAGATTTCTGTTTCATTTCTCACGGAGATTACACGCATTTCTATCAACTTTCTCACTCCGAGTTAGTTGGTATTGAAAAGGTGGCAGTCTGCTCTAGCCTCTGATTCATTGAAACCAAAGTGCACTATTGAGTCTAGAGCCAAAAGATATCATCCATAAATCTCATTAGGACACTTGTCTAAATTATGCTTGATAATTCACACAATGTGAAAAACAAGAAATATATTAAGAGTTGATATATGTGAAAACACATATCCATTTTATATCAAAATAGACCCTAAAAAGACAAAATTGTGCTTAAAATGCTTGAATATTGTTTCTTTTGTTTTTGTGATTGTGTAGGTGCGGATATAGCAAAAATACAAGAAAATGGTCAAAACCGGACAAACACGAACACAGGGAAAAGAAGAGCACAAAAGAGCCAGGAGAAATCATCAGGTCAAAAATTCAAGCTTAGTCAAACATGGTCAAAAAGTCAAATTGTGAACTCTGGGGGGGGGGGGGGGGGGGGGGGGGTTTCTTAAAAGACAAAACCTAAAAATATCAAATCAGTTCCCTCAGATATTCCAAATTGCAAAAATAACCCTAAAAGCCTAACGGTGTTAACTTCTATTAATAAAAGTTAACACCCGTTAACTTTTTTATAACAAATCCAAAACCAAGCCCGGGCCCAAATCCATTAAAACCCGGCCCAAACCCAAGTCAACCCCGGGTCAACACAAATCAAACGCACCCTTATAGTTAAAAAATAAAGCGGTAAAATTCGTTTTTACTGTAGATCGTCTTCTACCTTTTCACACATCCCAGGGAAAGTATTGATATACAATTCAAAAGGCATTTCACAATTGAGGGCTAAGATGGGTAATTAAGGTGACAAAGAACACATGGGCAGGTTAAAACGTCATACAAAGCTCCTATTGGCCAAACCCAAGAAAGAATGCCACGGTGGACATAAAAGAAACACAAGGAAATGATTGGATTTGTACTTTATACACTCTCAAAAGAAGCACAAACTGTCTCAATCACGGATTGCCAAGCTGGCAATTCGTGTGAGATATGATGTGATCCAATGGCTAAGATTGCTCTTCCAATCATTGAAAGAATGTACGGATGAGATCAAGAGGAGTATGTAACAACCAAGGCTCCTAGAAGCTTCATCATCAGGCTATTTATAGCCTCACACTCTCACACACGGGGAGTGAGTCAGTTTTTGTAGCTTTGAGATTTTTAGGCAATTTAGCTTAAGCTTTTAAGTTTTAAGTCAATGTAATTTTCATTTAAACTTTTGTATTTCTTTCATTATTGTATTTAAGCCTTTTTAAGTTTAATTAAATTTGAGTTTTCTTTAATAAATTTGTCAAAAGCTCTCTATAAGCTCTAGTGATAGTGTATAAAAAAAAAAAAAAAAAAAAAAAAAAAAAAAAAAAAAAAAAAAAAAACGGACCAATAAGCTCTTATAAGCTCTCACAAGTCTATAAGCTTATGATTGAGCTCAATTCAGTCTTTAATTCACTTAAACCTTAAAATCAGCTTAATACTTTGATTATTGGACTCTTAAGCTTATGGAAGGGAAGCTAGCAAGGGATAAGCTTCCAAGGACTTTTACTGGCTTATCTTTGATAAGCCAGAGCTGTTGATAAGCTCTTTGAGCAATTTATGCCTTTGTTTAGCTAAGGTTTAAGTAAGTTTCTCATTTCCATTTCTGTCTTAGATTACTAGCTTAATAGTTTCTTATTTCTGCTTATTTATTAGTTAAAACTAGTGCTTTCTAAATGTTTTTATGCTGATAAAGTAGCTTTCCCATTGATCTATTTTTGATTTTTATAGAATAGATATTATATTTCTCAATATTTGGCTCTTTAAAAAATCTGTCTATAAAGCTCAAAAATCATAGCATTAGTTTATAATCTCTTTAATTATGGCTTATCTAGTTGTTAGTTTAAGCTTATAAGGCCTATCATAAGTTGTTTGTTACCTGGTATTCAAGTTTAGATAGCTAGATTTCAAATTCATAAGCTAAAATGAAAATTGTCTTAGTTAAAGGGGTGTTTGGATTAATGAAGTTTGACCTTCATAAGTTAAAATAAGTTTGTGTTTTCAATTTGGTCAGCTTCATTTTCATAATTAAATAAGTTTTAAAAAGGTTTGAATCATTAGATTTATATTTTAAGAAAATTTTTGAGCTTAATCTCCTTTGGTTCCGTACCAGGGGAATTTTTCCCTTTCCTATGCATGTTAAAAATTTGATCCAAGCCTCATTGAGCTTGGATCTTGTTTGTGTTGAGTTTAAACATACTCATTGAGAGTATCTAGTGCAGGATTGACATACTTGGTCACCTGCAATATTGGTTTTGCCTCTTTGACATTTGCATCAGATAGACACCACTGCAGTCTTAAACTGCAGTGGTTTTTAATCAAAATTAGGATAGCTTATTTGGTGTTTAGCTTTTAAAAATCAGTAGGGTGATAGTTAACATATAGGTTAATATAGATTAAAACTTGTTTTACATATTTAAGCTTATTACATAGGATAAATCAGCTTTTAAAGTTCAATAAAAAAAACCTCAAAAACGCCAAAAACAGTAGTAACTAAAACTTAGTTTTTAAACTTATATTTCTAGCGTATAGTATTAGTTTTTATCATTTAAATTTGTAGCTTATTAATAAAGTAATTAGATTTCAAAAGCTCAGCTTCTGTCATAGCTTATTGAGTTTTTTAGCTTATTTAGATTTTGAGTTTTTAGTGCTTATTTCTGAGTTTGTCATTTAGATGGTTAAATTTAGTTAGCTTATAGTGTTCTTAGCTTAAGTAGCTTTTCAAAATTAGTTGCTATACATTATTAGATTTCCAGAACAGCTTTTAGAATTGAAATTGAGCTTAAATTGAGTTATGTGCAAGCATTTAAATGAAAATTAGCTTTTTGGCCCTCAAAGGCTCACTTTCTGAAAACAGCTTCTTAAAAAGCTTTTAGAGAGCTTAATTTTGAGTTTCAGCTTAAGCTTGTTTTGTTAAAGTTGCTTAAAAAAGGTTCCTTAACAACTTTTGTTCTTTAAGTTTTTTTTTTAAAAAAGGGAAAGTGGAACCCTTTATAACACACCACACACCACACTCCCTACCGCTGTGCCCTTGGGTCTTTTTCATAAGACTCTTACACAATCAATTCTTTATATTCATTTTGGCCCAAAAAGCCTTATAAGCTGTTCTAGCTTATTTCACAGCTTATTTGATAAGCTGTGATTTCGGGCTTATTTTTCCTAGGTTTTAAGTAGTGTAAGCTATTTTCTGTAATTTTTCTAGAATTTTTATAGTTCGTTTAGTATTTTTAAACATTTATTTTCATTAAAAACTTTAAAAAATCATAAAAAATAGAAAAATAATCAAAAAAATATAAATATTTTTTAGCAAATTTTCTTTTATCATAAAGTTCATAGGAAAATTAGTTTTTCTTTCGTAGGGTCTAAATTGCAAAATTTCGTTTTTTAAAGAACGAGATTCGTCCCCGTTCTTATTTTTCGTGTTTTAACGCTCATTTTAACTCCGTTTTTCTTCTAGTTTTCTTTAAACTTATTTTTTAGTCAAATAAAGTCCATTTAAAAAGAAAAATTTAAGTTAGGTCTATTTTTAGGAATTTAGGGTTTTTGATCTCCGTTTAAGGGTCCCGTTTTGCGTTTTTTAGTTAAATTTTAGTTTCCCGTTATTTGTCTTTATGCTTAATAGTTAGAATTTGTTAATTTTAATTATTAAAAGTAGTTAATCAAATCAAACTTTGGCTTCAATTCAAATCATTGTCCGAACATCTAACGTGGTTTCAATTTCACAAGTCGTTGGGGATAACGACCCGGGAATCATACTTCCCGGTTAACATACGTATTATATTATATTATATATATTTGTGAAGATTTTCCTTTTTACCTTTGTCCCCAAGGGTAATCTGGTAATTTTCCATCGTATTATATATTTTATATTTTTTCGTGTGTTAGATTATACGAATCAATTTTTGGCGCCGCTGCCGGGGATTTGTGATTAAGATTCTATCGTTTGAAGTTTGTTGATCGTGATTTGAAGACCCTTTCATTTCTGAAAGTTTTGATTTGTTTAAAAAATAAAAAATAAAAAAATATATAAAAAATAAAAAATATTTTTCTTTTCTTTTTAGTATAATTATCATTTAAAAATCAAAAAAATCAAAAAAAATTGTCCATAAAAAAAATAATAAAATAAACAAAGTTGGTAAAAGAACACCAACAAATAATACCTTCAATTGAGGTATTATCCATTAGTAAGTTCCCAACTCGAATCAAAGATTTAAAAAACAGTGTTCATTTGTGTCATTTACGAAATACACTAAAAAAATACTCCGTAACAGGGTGTGTGTCTATTATGTGGAGTTGCTCACCTTAAAAAGTAAAATTTTTAAGAGCTACCGTGAAGTAAATTTGATTATTTGGTTTAAGTTGTCTATCTCGTTATCCGTTAATTTAGTTTGTTTTAAATTAAAAAAAATTAGTTTAAATTTTCTTTTTCTACTTTGTGCATGCGCACTCGTTCTCAAACCCGTAACCGTAACCGTCAACAACAAAGCCAACCGGCTGTTGTTCAACCATTTCATTTAGAAGAACCTTTTGTTAATCCTCCCGTAGTTCCGATGGCTGATAACCGGACTATGGCACAATTGCTCCAAGCACCCACCGAGGGGTACGAGGATGCAATTGTAATTCCTGAAATCAATGCTAACTTTGAGTTAAAGCATGGTTTGATCAATCTTGTTCAAAACAAACAGTTTTTCGGACATGATAAAGAGGATCCACATGCTCACATCCGTTATTTCAATAAAATCACTTCAACAATGAGATTCCCGGATATCCCGAGCACGTCAATTAAGCTTATGCTTTTTCCGTTTTCTCTTGAAGGTTCAGCCCGGATTTGGCTAGAAAAAGAACCTCCTCGATCAATTTTGACATGGGATGATCTTGTTTCAAAATTCATTAATCAATTCTTTCCTCCTTCAAAAACGACAAATCTGCGTAACGAAATCACGAGATTTCAACAAAGATTTGACGAATCGTTTTATGAGGCTTGGGATCGATTTAATGACCTTCTTTGAGCATGCCCACATCACGGATTTTCTGAATTACATCAGTTGGATACGTTTTACAATGCTTTGAATGCTAATGATCAAGATTCGTTGAATTCTGCTGCGGGTGGAAACTTTTTGGATAAGAATGCCCTCATAGAATGCTTGATGAATTATCCGAAGAGTAAATCCAAGGTCGTAATTCACGAAACAAGGCATCGTTGCCAAATGAGTTCAAATTCATCTACTCCCGGAATTCATCACCAAATGTTGCTGCCCTAACAACCGAAGTTCTGACTTAAAAGAATTTGATGAGACTATGCTTAATCGACCAACAAAAAGCTCAAGCTCCCGCACCGTAAATAGCGTCGAGCATAGTTGTGTAACCATGTGGAGGTGCTCATTCTTATAAAAATTGTCCAACCATCGATGGAATGTTATCGGACAACATTCAAAGAAGTACTTTTCACAGCTGCTGCTCGCAAGCCGAATTTAATCAAGGAAATACCAATTCTAGACCTCCGATGGTTTCAAACAAAATCCGACCTCCTGGTTTTTCTCCGATTCAAAACAATCAAAACCGTTTCAATTAGAATCAAGGAAATAACTTCAACCAAAATCGAGGAACCAATTTTAATCAAAACTGTGGAAATATCTTTTATCAAGGACAAGTGTATCAACCTCCGACTAGTCAACCACCAGTGTACCAAGCTCAACCTTACCAAGCTCCTACTCAGCAAATGCAAGGTGTTTCAAAGACCGATTTTGAGAACTATGTCAAGGCTAATGATGTTGTATTGAGAAATATGCAAAATCAGGGCTGTTAGGATTTATGTTTTAGTAAGTTAGTACCGACAGTACAAATAGTTAGTACTGTTAGTGATAGTTAGTACCGACAGTACAATATGTAAGTACTGATCGATTAGTTAGTACCGTTAGTTAGAAAATAGTTAGTACCGTTTATGAGATTTGTATGAGATATCTTAGGAAAAGATAAGTATGCGTTTTGTAAGCCTGTTCTGTTAGGGTTTATCCTTAGTTTATAAAAGGATCCCTTTGGGCATAGTTAGATACAGGTCCTCTAGATATCTCATAGCAATATCACATCACAAATAGTTAGTTAATCTGTAATTGTTCTAAGCAGATTAATAGAAAGTTGTTATTTAGTTATATATATTATTTTTCTTAGTACGTGTGTTGAGATTCCGCATCACTATTGTAATCCGAATCAGTGTTTCTATATAGTCAGTTGTATTTATACATCTTGGCTATCATCCGTTATAGGCTGCAAAGATCTATTCATTTAGGGACTCACAAGTGGTATCAGAGCCTGTCCTAAACTAAACATGATGCCATCAACATCACAAGATGAAATTCCACCACCACCACCTCCACCATCATCATCACAAACACTAGCCCAACTAACTCCTCATACATCAACCATTAAACTGCCTATTCTTAAAAAGGGAGAATATTGAAATCTGCTATGATAGAGGTGAGCACCTATTTGGCTCATATAGACTATCCAATCAGGGCTGGGAGGTTATCCAAAATAGAATGTCCTTACAATACTACAGATACATTAGGACAAACAACTTAATGTATTGCCTCCTAGAACTGCTGAAGAGATAGTCCGCCGAGAAAGAGAGAGAAAAGGCAAGGACCACCTTTCTAAATCATTGGCCCTACTAAAGATCATCTTGCAAAGTTCCATATGAAGACAATATGCAAAAGAAATGTGGGATGCCATTAAATCAAGATTTTGGTGGAAATTGACGAATCCCAAAGAAGATTGCAAAATATATCATGAAGCCAACAGTTTGAAGGATTCCTCATGTATCCAACACAGAAGGGGCTTCAAAAATGGTTATGATGGTTTCCAAAGTCTTATAAGCTAGTTAGAGATTTATGGAGCAGGTGTATCTACTGAGGATGCTAATCAAAAGTTCCTAAGATCTCTACTGTACTGCCTGGTCCCACAAGTCTCCCTAATAATGAAACCAAACCAGGGGGATGGACACTCTTAGTTTTGATGATTTGTACAATAATTTAAGAGTCTTTGAGAGTGATATAAAAGGCTCTACTGCATCATCATCCTCTAGCCCACAAAATGTAGCTTTTGTCTCTGAGAACACAAACAGTACTAATGAAGTTAGTACCGCTTATTGTGTTCCCAATCTTTCTGGTCAAAACACAAAGTATGAACAAACTTCATCATACTCACTTCTTGCTAATCAATCTAGCTGCCCTCAATTGGATCATGAGGACTTGGAACAGATTGATGAATATGACCTTGAAGAAATGGACTTGAAGTGGCAAGTGGCCATGATCTCAATGAGAATGAAAAAGTTTTACAAGAAGACTGGTAGAAAGCTACAATTTGATGCAAAAGAGGCTGTTGGCTTTGATAAAACCAAAGTGGAATGCTACAATTGCCACAAAACAGGTCACTTTGCTAGAGAGTGTAGAATCAAGGGATCTCAAGATAACAAGAGAAGAGAAGCATGGAATTCTGGAAACAAAGATGGGAACAGAACTGGACAGAAGGAGGATTCTAAAGCATTGGTGACAATTGATGGAGAAGGTGTGGATTGGACAACTCATTCAGAAGATGAAGATTATGCTTTGATGGCTTGCAACAGTTCAGACTCAGACACAGAGGTAATTTCTTGTTCTACTAAGTGTAAAGAGTCTTATGCTAATCTTAAAAAACTGTATGATGCTCAGAGAGAACAACTTAATGATGCAAGCATAGAAATAAAGGCATATTCTCAGGTCTAAAAAAAGTGAAGCACATTTGTTGCTCATTCAACAAGTACAACATTGGTATGACAAAAGATAAAGTTATGAAAATAAGATTTAGATGATAAAACAGATGTTCTCACATACCATAGGAAATTTATGGCAAAGCTCAAAAAGAAAAAGAAGATTTAAAAGCTTAAATAAAAAAATGCACAGATTCCTCTACGCATCTTGGTAAACTACAAAAATCTCAGATTGAGTGCCTATATAAATTTGGCTTACTTTGGTATGGGGATCACAGATATATGGAATTTTAAGTTATGAAAAGAAGTTTTACAAGTCGTTTAAAAGAGTAAGAGAAGTAATTTTGAAACAACCTATGAATGATAAGTTTGCATAAAATAAAAAGAAGGAATGCATGCGGTACCCCTCAGCCCATTGAACCCACCCATGAACAGGGATTATATTCCCACTGGACCTAAATTGAAATAGATTACTCTCATTTACATATGGTCCAAAACAACTCAACTATTGTAATCTGAATCTCAATCAAGTGAATGTGATACCTGTGAATCTAACATTAGTGCAGAACCCTCTGAATTAGTGTCTGAACCAGTTGTCAGTGAATCAAATGTAGAAAGTCAACCTAAGGTTTGGTCTGATGCTCCTATCATTGAGGAGTATGAGTCAGATAGTGAAGATGAGTGTGTAGATATACCAACAAAACAACAAGAAACACCTAGTTTTGCTAACCAGCAAGTAAAAACTCCTAGGGAAAATGTTAAAAGTCAAAACACACATAGTCAAAAACCTAAAGTTGATAGGAAAGTATTGGGGCATGGGTTTGCTGTAAGAGCATGTTTTGTATGAGTGTAGTCTTAAATCATTTGATTAGAGATTGTGATTTTCATGAGAAAAGGATGGCAAGAAAAGTTGACTTAAACAATGGTTGGAATAATGTGCATAGAGTGAATAAACAGCATCAATTTGTTCCTTCAGCAGTACTAACTAGAACGGTATACTTCCACATTATAACTGCAAAACTAGCGGGTACTAAAAGTTGTTTAGTACTGCTAGGCAAAGTGTTAACAGACAGACAGTACTAACCAATGCTGCCATGAAAGTTAATACTGTTAAGCCAATTGTGAATGGAGTTACACCAGCAAATGTTTTTAATAAAACTCATTCATCATCCACAAGGCCTTTCAAAAAGACAACAGTACTTAGACTAAAATTTCAAATCAAAAGTTTAATACAGCTAAGAGTAAATGGCTGTTAGTATTTTTGGGGGAAAAAGGAAAACTGCAGTTAGTCCTCAGCAGGTTGTAATAGGGAGACCCTAAATAAACCATGGTAGATCCAAATACAATAGTGGACTCCAGTCTTGGAAAAATCTTATACTTTCAAAGATCCACTAGGCAGACTCAAGCCCAAACAGGCTTGGGTCCCTAAGAGAAACTAAATAATCACTTCTTTATGTGCAGATTATCCACATAGTGCTCTAAAGAATAAAGAATTGTTGTTAGTGTATTGTTCCAGGCACATGACTGGGAAACAAGGCCTACCTTGCTGAGATTCAAGACTATAGATAGGTGGCCAACTGATTGCTTTTGAAGGGAGTAGAGGTTATATAACTGGGTAAAAGGGTCAAATAAAACTGGAAATATAGATTTTGAGGATGTATGCTTTGCGTGAAAAAAAAGAACTTCAGATTTTCAATCTCTTTCTTTGACCACAAAATATAGACAAAAAGCACAAGTTTTGTTTACAGACTCCTGAATGTCTTTGTTTTGTCTCTGAGTTTAAGTTACCTGATGAAAATCAGTATTACTTAAAATCCCGAGACTAAACAACATGTTACATTTTCAATTTAGAGAACATTAATCCTACAGGAGGATTGGGCTTGTTTAATTGCAAAGGCACAATTGATGAAACTAACAAATGGCATAGTGAAGGTGGGTCTATGTTAATTTCAAAAACCTTAACAAACTTGTGAAAGGGAAACCTTGTCAGAGTTTACACTTCAAAAGATTTTTCAAAATGGACCACAACCTTTTTGCTTGACAGAAAGGAAAGCAACACAAGCCTCTTGGTAAGGCCAAAGCAGTAAGCTCTATTAGCCAAACCCTACAACTTCTTGATATGGATTGTTTGGAACCGACATCTGTAAGGATCTTGAAACCAAAGACCTATTTGCTGTAATCACTGATGAATTTAGCAGGTTTAGTTGGGTAATTTTTCTAAGACTAAGAATGAAACTAGTGCAATCCTTAAGGACTTTATAAGACAGATAGAGAACCAATTGAATTCAAAAGGTTAAACCTATAGAAATGATAATGGAACAGAAGATTTTCTGAACAAGAGGTCATTGAATTTCCTTTGGTTAAAAAGTGATCAAGAAGGGGATAAAGTAATGCCAAACTCCACAACAAAATGAGTTGCTGAGCAGTAAAGAACAGGACCCTCATTGAGGGCAACAAACCAAGCTTGCAGATTCATTTTTACCTAAACACTTTTGGGCTGAAAGCATTAGTACTTGCTTTTATGTTCTAGAATAAGTTATTAGTGACCAAGCCTCATAATAAGACACCTTATGAACTTTTAACTGGTAAGATACCAATTATAAGTTATATAAGACCTTTTGGGTGCCATGTGACCATCTTGAATACTATTGATCACCTTGGCAAGTTTGCTGGAAAATCAGATGAAGGGTTTTTAGTTGGGTATTCTCTACAAAGCAAGGCTTTCAGGGTATACAATTTAGAAACCAAAAGAGTTGAAGAAAACCTGCACATCACCTTCTTAGAGAACAAACCAAATGTTGCAGGAAAAGGACCAAATTGGCTTTTTGATCTTGATTACTTAACTGATTCTATGAATTATCATCCTGTTAGTTCAGAAAATCAAGCTAACCATGCAGGTCAACAAGAAGCTAACCATGCAGGTCAACAAGAAGCTAACCAACATGCAAGTACAGAAGAGATTATTGATGTAGTGGATTCTGACAAGGAAGATGAATCTGCTCAAGACTGTTTTGTACTGCCAATATGGCCTTCTTATTCTTCAACAACCACTCCAGCAATAACAACAGTTGATAAAAGAGAAGGTCCAAGAGAGGAAGAACAAGTCTTTGTGGATGACCTTGAAAGACTTAAGAAGCAAGAAAAGGAGGCTTGTGAGGAAGCTGAAGCACTAAGGAAGAAGTTTGAGACCTTGGTTATAAAAGAAGGAGCTGCTAAGCCTAGCAGTACTAACATTTTTAGTACTGTTAGCACACCAGCTAAAGCTAGCAGTACTAACCTAGTTAATACTGTTAGCTTACCAGTTAGTACTGCCAGTCCTCATGAGGGACTATCTCTTGCTGATCCAACACATTCTGAAGAAGATGATTCAGAAATACCTCCACTTGAAGATATTTATCAAAGTTCTACTGATGGTATTTTCACTACTTCATCTTTTGATGATGAGGGTGCAGTGGCTGACTTCACAAACTTAGAAACTGTTGTGAATGTTAGTCCTATTCCCACACACGGGATTCACTATCCACTCATCCTAGAGCACTATTCCTAGATATCCAAACTCATCATACAAAACAAGAAGACAAAATCAATTACAAGTTTTGGAGCTCATGCTTTTTGTAGCTATGTACAAAAGTAAAAGAGAAACAAACCACAAGGACTTTCATCATTTTTTATTTGTTTTGTTTTCTGTCTCAACATGAACCCTAGTAGATTTCAGAAGCTCTTAAGATAAAAGCTGGGTTTTGAAGCTATGTGCAAGAAGAATTGTAGCAATTTGAAGATACAAAAGGTTTGGGTTTAGTAGAATTGCCTTATTGGAAATAAGGCTATATGTACTAAAGTGGGTTTTATCGAAATAAGAGGATAAAAGAGGATGGTGGTCAGAAATAAGCAAGGTAGGAATGCTCAGGGTCATAGGCAAGAGAAGGGGATAGACTATGATAGGTTATTTGCTCCTGAGGCAAGACCTTGAAGCCATAAGGATACTTTTTAGCCTTTTCCTCATTTATGGCGGTTATAGTCTATCAAATGGATGTTAAAAGTGCTTTCCTTTATGGGAAAATTGATGAAGAGGTCTATGTGTCTCAACCACCAGGTTTCCTAGATCCTAAGCATCCTCAGAAAGTATACAAAGTTGTCAAAGCTCTCTATGGGCTACATCAAGCTCCCAGAGCCTGGTATGCTACTTTATCTACTTTCTTGTTGAAGAATGGATACAGAAGAGGAACCATTGACAAAACTCTCTTCCTAAAGAAGGACAAAAATGATATCATACTTGTTCAAGTCTATGTGGATGATATCATCTTTGGGTCTACAAAGAAATCTTGGTGTGATGAGTTTGAGGCATTAATGAAGAGTAGATTTCAAATGAGTTCAATGGGAGAGCTCACTTTCTTTCTTGGATTACAAGTCAAACAGAAGGAAGATGGTATCTTTATTAGTCAGGATAAGTATGTTGCAGAAATCCTGAAGAAGTTTGACTTTGCCAATGTTAAGACTGCTAGTACACCAATTGAGACTCAGAAGCCTTTAGTCAAGGATGAGGAGGCCAATGATGTGGATGTTCATCTTTATAGGTCCATGATTGGCTCTTTAATGTATCTGACTGCTTCTAGACCTGACATTATGTTTGCAGTCTGTGCTTGTTCTAGGTTTCAGGTCACTCCAAAGACTTCCCATCTAAGTGCTGTTAAAAGAATTTTTAGGTACCTAAAGGGCAAACCCAAACTGGGTCTTTGGTATCCTAGAGTGTCTTCATTTGACCTGGAATCCTACTCAGATAGTGATTATGCTGGAGCAAATCTTGACAGGAACAGGAGGTTGTCAATTTCTTGGCAGGAGACTCATTCTTGTGGAAAACAATGCAAGAAACCAGACCATAGAGGCTAACTTATACTACAGAAGCAGATAAAGTTGCTGCTAAGCAAGCTGCTGTGGGCCAAGTTTTGTAGATTCCAAAATCAATGTTAGACCTATGGGTTTCAACTTCATGAACACAAAAATCTACATTGATATATTAGAGCACCATTTGCATTGTAAAGACCATTATATCAGACCAAGACAAAGCACATTGCTATTAGGCAACACCCATTTCATAAGAATGCTTATGAAAAAAACTCCTTCAGGTGCATAACATCCCACACTGATTACAATGTAGCTGATTTACTTCACCAAGGCATTTGATGTAAAGCATGTTTTAGTTTTCTTGGATTTACTATGGGATGATCAATCCAAACAGCATTGGTTCAAGGGAGGTTGTAAACTGTGTTGTATAATTTGTATAGAGTATCAAGTTAACCATAGAGAATGCATTTCCAGAGGTTTGTAAGAGATTAGAGAGTCATTGAGAGGTGTTAATGATGGTACTGAAGCACTCCTGATACCTACATTGTTCATTCTTTGGTTGGACAAAGTTAGTACCGCCAGTGCAAACTTAGTACCGCTGGGCAAAGTTAGTACCGCTTTAGAGAGGTTAAAGAAAAATACCAACGAGGGTACAAAGTGTAAATTGAAACGGTTTCCTTGAAATTAGGTCTCCTAAACCTATTTAAACCCATTTCAATTGCGCAGTTTCATACGCATTCTCTCTCTAATCTCCAATCGCATTTACAAGCCCTAATATCTCTCTTCACGAAGATCTTACTTTCAAGTACAATGGCGGTTCTTGATTCATGTCCGAAGCATAACATGGTCGCATACTTGGAGAAGACTGAAGGGAATGTAGAGTTTCACGAGATTATTGACTTTCTCAAGCGCAGTTCAATTCATTATGCTCTCACTGTAAGTCCTGTAGTATCTACTACATTTGTTGAATAGTTTTGGACGTCTGCTAAGTCCAAAACAATCAACAATGTTAGGTACATTACTGCCAAAGTAGCTGGCAAGGCTATGTCTATCTCTAAGGCATCAATAAGAAGTGATCTTCTTTTTGATGATGCTGATGGGATAGACACATTACCTAATCAGGCCATCTTTGATGCTATACAGCAAATGGGGTATGAGGGGGATTTAACAGTGTTAACTTTTAATAAAGCTTTGTTTTCACCCCAGTGGAGGTTTTTATTTCATACTATAAATCATTATCTTAGTTCCAAAAGCACCTCTTGGGATCAAGTTCCTACCAACATTCCCACTGCCGTAATATGCTTAACATCTAATCAGAAGTATACTTTTTCCAAGTTGATCTTTGATGGTATGATTAGACATTTAGATGCTAAGAAAAAGTTTGTCATGTATACACGTTTTATTTCCATTTTTCTAGGTAAACAACTAGCTAATGTGTCTGTACCTTTAAATCATTTTCCTGTACATAATCTAACTAGTAAAGTCTTTTCTTTCATGGTTAAGAAGGGTAACACTTTTCTCGGGAAAGTAACCGCTTGTTTGCTACTATGTTGGTACAACCAACTCAGGATGAGGGTGTTTCTTCAGAAAGACCATCTGAAGCACAACCTACACCTTCCCCTACTCCCACTAGTGAAGTACCACATGAGCCACAAACTGACTCCTCTCCTACTCAAACTAGTGAGGTACCTGTTGAGCACCAGCCTAACCTATCCCTAAGACCTTCACCCACTACTACTATTCCTGATTCTATCCCAGAAACTTCTGGTGAGAATCTTGGAGGTCATTCATCCAGTGATAAATCCCTTTCAGGGAATGAGGGTGACATGACTCTCCAAAGTGTCTATGATCTTTGTCTATCTTTATGTGCACAGGTTTCAGATCAAGCCAAGGAAATACAAGACTTGAAGGCTCAGATCACAAAGCTCAAGAAGCAAGCTAAACCTGTCATCAAACACCATAAAGCATGGCTAAAAAGTGTCTCATTGAAGCAAAGATTCCCAAGAAAAAGCTTCTCAAAGAAACATAGGGTGCACACAGAGTCTGTATCCAAACAAGGGAGGAAGGTTGCTAAAGGTGAATCATCAGTTCAAAGAGATCCTCTGTTTGATGATATTCCTGAAGATACAGTTGATCATATGGAAACAAAGAATGCTCAGAATGAAGGGAGGACAAGAGAAATGGTGGATGAAGACAAGGAGATTGATGAGAACATACTTAGTACTGAAGATGTACTTAGTACTGACAAGGAGGGAGTTAGTACTGATATGGAGAAAGTTAGTACTGACAGACCAATAGTTAGTACTGACGGATCCAAAGTTAGTACTGACAGGCAAAATGAAGGTACTGAAGAGAAAAATGAAGGTACTGAAGAGAACTTTGAAGGTACTGAAGAGCACATTGAAGGTACTGAAGAGCAAGTTGAAAGTACTGATGGGCATAAGAAAGGTACTGAAGAAGAAATTGCTACTCAAGCCACTCAAACATCCACTCAAACACCCACTTCTAAAATATTTGGAGATGATGAAACAATAGCTAAGGTTCTCCTCAACATGAGTCAAGCCAAAGCAGTTTCTAGAGAAAAAGAGAAAGGTGTAGAGTTGAAGGATGTTGAAGAAACTGATAGACCTAGGCCTACTTCTACAAGATCACTTCTCACATTAAAGCCTCTTCCAAAGATTGATCCAAAAGACAAAGGAAAGAAGAAAATTGAAGAGGAGGATGAATCTGAAAGTGAATCTGATGGTATACCTGAAGCTGAGAAAAAGTTTAAACAGCTTGAAAGTGATGAAGAGATGGCTAGGAAAATACAAGAAGAGTAGGAAGCTGAAGAGGAAAGAAACAGAATTGCTGAAGAAAAAGCTGCCAATGAAGCTCTTATAAGAAACTTTGATGATATAAAGGCAAGGATTGAGGCAGATAGACTTCTTGCTGAGAAGCTTCAAGAACAAGAAAGAGAGCAATTTACAATAGAAGAAAGAGCAAAGTTCCTTCATGACACAATTGCTGCTCAAAGAAAATTCCTTGCTCAACAGAGATCAGAAGCTATCAGAAACAGACCACCAACCAAGAATCAACTGAGAAATCAAATGATGACCTACTTGAAGCATGTAGGAAACTTCAAGCATGCTGAATTGAAAATCAAGAAGTTTGAGGAAGTACAAGCTGTTGGGAAATAGATTGTAAAAGACTTAATACTGGTAGTATAACAGTTAAGTTTGGTAGTAATAGTTAGTTCTGGTAGTACTGAGTTAATACTTGCAGTACTAAGTTAAGTCTGGCAGTACTAAGTTAGTACTGGTAGAATAGCAGTACTAGAGTTAGTACTGGTCATGATTAGTTAAGTCTGTTCATAGTTAAGTCTGTTTATGTAACAGAATCGTAATAGTTATCTTAGAGATATCTTAGGAGATATCTTAGGAAAGGATAAGTATTATCCTTTCACACGTTTGTAAAGCCCATTAGGGTTTCCTTGGTGTATAAGAGGACCCCTAAGGCACAATGTTATGTACGTGATTGAAAAATATCAATAGAAGCATTAGAGCTTAATAGCAAATTAGTATTATTGTTTCTTCTTAATTCTAGTGTTAAGATTCCGCATTAACACTTGATATTCATAGTCAGTGTCTCTCACATAGTTGATTTGAATTTATTCGAGTTAGCTACTGTCTTACAAAAGGCTAATCAGATCCTATACCAAAGACCAACAAGTGGTATGATGAGATACCTGAAGGGTTTGACAGAGTACTTTGGGGAGATTTGATGGTTATGTTTAACCCAGATGATGAAAATGAATTTTGGAATTCATAGCTAGATTAGATTATAGTGAGTTGGAAGTTGCATAGTTCTTCAAGAGTACATACCCTAGTGACTGAAACAAATTAGTCATTCATATGCTGGTAGAAAAGAAGTATCCTTTGAGAAAGGAGGTACTGATGAGAATGCTAAAATTGTATTTGAGTTTGAAGAAGACAGTACTATGGCATTGGTGTTTGTTCAGGTTTATCAAGAAGATACTTACTGAGATAGAACCTGAAGAATAAGATGATGGAAGAGAAGGGGTTTGAGTGTTGGCTAAACACCACACATACAAATGGTCATCAGTTCAACCCCATGCTTAACAGGATAAGAACTGGCTAGTCCATAAGCAAAACGGCTTATGGTAACAGACTCTCATATCGTTTATGGTTGATAATTTACAAAAATTGTAGGTTCTCAACTCACCTTGACTTTCATGAGTTAAGGAGTTGGCTAGTCCATGATCAAAAACAGTTCATGGTAAAGGACTAATTCAAAATCTGTTGATGCTGATAGTTCTGCTAAAAACTATTGGTTTATCAATGCACCATGTTATGGTATTGAAGCATTAGCTAGTCCAAAGCACGGTATTGGTAAAGACTAATCAATTCCGTTGTTGGTGACGTTTACCAATAAACTGTATGGTAATTAACTCACATGTTTTTAAAATAAAGAGTTAATATCCCAGAGCAAATGGGGTCCTGGTAAAGGAACATCAAATACATTAATGGCTGGTAGTTTGCCAAAAATTACAAGCCAACTTAGTTGGATTGTTTGCTGACAAGATGTTGTTGTGTTGCTAAAAAGACAAATGTTACTGTTGAAGAAGGATAGGAGTTTAAATGATCAAGAAATGTTAAGAGTTTTGTGATACATCTCTATGCATTAAAGAAGTTAAAGAAAGAGTTAAAAAGAGTTCAACATTCATGTTTAAGGGAGGATTGTTAGGATTTATGTTTTCCTAACTTAGTACCGACAGTACAAAAGAGTTAGTTACGCCGTTAGTTAATAGTTAGTACTGGACAGTACAAAGTGTTAAGTAATGATCAGTTAGCTTAGTACCGTTAGTAGAACCAAATAGTTAGTACCGTTTAAGAGATATATATGAGATATCTTAGGAAAAGATATGTATGCGATTTGTAAGCTGTTAGGGTTTATCCTTAGTCTATAAAAGGATCCCTCTTAGCATAGTTAGTAAAGACGTTCTCAAGATATCTCATAGCAATATCATATCTCAAATAATTAGTAATCTGTAATCGTTCAAAAGCAGATTAATAGAAGTTGTTATTTAGTTCTACATTGTTTTTCTTAGTACTTGTGTTAAGATTCCGCATTAACACATAGTATTCACAATCAGTGTTTCTATATAGTCAGTTGTATTTATACATCTTGGCTATCATCCTTAATAGGCTGCAAAGATCTATTCAGTTAGGGACTCACAAGCGCGAGTGTTATAAATAGATCTATTTAGGATTGACATCCCCGTTTGGGTAAGTAGCGATTACTAGTTTCGGAGGACCGAACTAACGGACATATACCATGTCGGATTTTAGATGTTGCGGGTTGAACATCTACACGGGCACATTCTTTGCATTAATTTTCATACATACATTGTTGTAGCTTCGGTGTCATTAGCTTAGTACAATCGTAATTACTTTTGTGATATTGTATGTGTTACATTATTACACACTTTGAAATCTTGCGGTCCAACCCTAATACTTACTTAAACCTATGAACTCACAAACTTTATGTTGACATTTTTAAGCATGTATTTCTCAGGCGCTTAACGGCTACAACGTATTTGATGTGCATGGAGTCCATATCTTTCAAGATCACTTTCATGGATTTTCTGCTTGCATTAAAACTATCATCCTCGT
>BQNB010060802.1:0-29911 GCA_026074375.1 Tanacetum coccineum
AAATATTTTATCATCATCTTTTATGTATAAACACTCCATCTTTCATTATTTTACAAAATATTTTTGAGAAAAGCAAAATACAAACATATAAAACCTATAAAACTAAATATAAAAAAAGAAATTTCAAAAATAAAATACAAAATCAAAAAAATTCAAAAATACCAAAAAGAATCTTCTCGGCATGTCTCTTTGAATCGATAACATTTACGTACCTAGAAATGTCGATTAATATTGACACGGGTGTGTAAATAAAGGTCGAGCAAGAGTTCAAATGCTTTCAAAACATGTCATTTCTAATTTTCTAATGGTTTGTTATTAAATGTCAGATAAGAACCCGAACCTCAATGTAAAGGAAAGTGTACGCGTTAGTGCATTTATCTTTGACAACGAAAGAGAAATCTTTTCGGTCATGAGCTAATATGATAACATCAAATATTTAATACTTTTTAGTGCCAAATTACCCCATATATTACTTGCAAATGTTTTATTAACACTCGGAAATGAGATATTTTCTATCATTTTGTAGTTTTCAGGTAAAATGCAGGTAAATGACAAGAAACAAAGGAAAAAGGACTAAAAGTGCAAATATTCGCGGATTCTTAGAAGTCGTTACAGCGTAACAGCTTTGGAAGGTTACGCCGTAACATTAATCAAGTATGACACGTCATTCAAGAGCAGTTTACAGTGTAACCACCTATTTGGTTGCACTATAACCACGAATATGAAAGGAAATCTTACCCAAGATAGGATAGCGTCGTAACGTACCTTTTGGTTACACCGTAACCAAGAAGATCCTGAATTATGGAATTAGTATCAAGAGTTTACGGCGTAAGACCCATTATGGTTACGCCATAACGAAATCATGCTTTATATTTGGAATGCCATGTATTGAAGGTTACGACGTAACACCTATATTGGTTACACCGTAACAGGTTCGAAACTTATAAATAGAGGCCTCATTCAGTCATTTCGACATCACTTCCTCTACAGCCAACTTATGAGGTGATCAAGGCTTCCATCCTTCAAAGAATTCCACCTATAGTCTAAGGGAGATCACATTTACATTACTTTTTGTATTTAATCGTTCAAATTCGAATACTGTAAGAATTATGAGCTTTAAATACATGATTTCTTCTATTTCTTGTTGTGTTGCTATTGCCATGAGCGGCTAAGCACTTAAAGTGTTGGCCTAGTTATGTAGTTGCTATTGTTATAATGTTTGTTTCCTGTTAAATTATGGTTTTGTTAGATATTCCTTGACTGTCGTGTAACCCTGGGTTTTGGTAGTATTTTGGGTGGTTTGGATTCTGCTTGTCCCATTATTAGACTATCAATTGAACGTAGGATTAACCGGTACTAGAGAGGACTTGGCACCCCATCCCTAGTGTAAGAACTAACCCTGTTACCGCCTTTATCACTTAATATACTTAAAAGCACAGGAACTCTTTCAAAGGGGGTTAATAACTTGCATAGGTTATTAGATAAGTTTTGGGAATAGTTGGGACTAATCACTAAAACCTGGATGCCCTACCTTCTAGACGATTTGGGGGATTCGGGATCGCAGGAAGTATAGGATAGACTAAATATACCTATCTATCGACTTTAGAAACCACTAATGAAACCATAGTTTGACACTACACAGGAAAACGTAGTTATAACGATAGTAATGAAATGACTAGGCTAGTACGTTTTCTCCCCTGATATCTCCAACTCTTTTAATTTTAGTATTTTATTTTCTTACAATTTTAATTCATTTCAAAATCAATTCTAAAACCACTTTCAAATCCGTGACATTTCAAATTAAAACTAATTATAACTTAGCTCTTGGGACGACCTCGGATTTACCACTCTGTACTGCCCACGACCGGGTTCTCTGCCCGTTTGTGCGTTGTCAGGTAGATCGAGTTTTATAAATTTAAAACTTGGTAAAAATATATTTAAAAATAAATACGCTTCAAGTTTTTGGCGTCGTTGCCGAGGAGCTAAAAATTAGTATTAATTCGATTATTTATTATCTATTTCTTTTTCTAACATCATGGATGGGATCAACATTGACGATCTCACTATTGAGCAATATTTAAGGCTTACACAAGAAAACCATGCATCTAGTATGGTTAAGAAAGTCGACGATATGACCATCGTAGAATACCTAGAATATGAAGAAGCAATGAAAATCCAGGATTACGAGGGCTATCAGCCAAATAGCGTCGGTGTTTCTACCAAACATATGGGTTATTTAAGTCTCATTCATAAAAGCCATAGTATATCATCAGAAACAAAAACCGATCCTCACTTTCAATCACCATCATCACCTACTTACACTAAAATCACTAAATCTCCAGCTAAGTACGAGCTAACATTCAAGGGTACGAAACATGAACAAAGTAATGATGGATTAGGTGATTGGTTTGAAGAAGAGTTAGAAAGATGTTAGAAAATTCAACAAGGAAATAACAAGAGTTATTCCAATCCTAGAAGGCAAGCCCAAGAAGATGCTTTAAGGAATTGGGAAGCCCAAATCGATCAACTTAGAAGAAAAGATCATGAAGTGAGTGAATGCAGAATGGTTCACATACCGAAGCATGATATTCTGCAAAAAAATGACATCCAGATAGAAAGCATGACATGCCTATCGGAGGAATCAATCCCAGGAAGTTTTACTCTCCCTTGTTCCATTAATGTTTTTAACGTAAATGCCATAGCAGACTTAGGAGCCAGTGTCAATGGTGAACTTTCTAAAAATAGAAAGTAAGTTGGTGAAATAAGAATTATAAATACAAAGTTTAGTATGGAGTTTTTATGCTAAAAGGTTTAACAAATTTACATAGGTTTTTGTAGAATATTAAGGTAATGTAAATAATAATGTAATTAATAATAATAATAAAAATAAAAAATATATATATAAAGGGGAAAATCAGCCAAAAAGAAAGGAAGGAAAAAAAAGAAAACAAATCCTACTCTAATTTAAATTGGTAAAAGATATTTACCCTAAACCTTATTGTAAACCTTATAAATACCAAAACCCTCCTCCCCCTTGTTTTCAGGTTTCCAGCTGAAATTATCAAAGAAGAATGGAAAAAAAAATTTTATCAAGTTTTAGAGGTGGTAATTTGTAAAATCAATTCAAGGTTTTTAGGTAATTCTTAAACCCTTTTTAATCTAATCTTTATTTTTAATTATTGTAACAATTAATGTGATAGATCATTAGGGTTTAATAATTATGTAATTAAGGATGTTATAAACATGCTAGTGCGTTTAGTATTCGATTAGGATCATAATGGTGTAAGCGATTAAGGTTAGATCGCGTTAATTTGCAAATTAGGGTTTGGCAGATTTTAGGGATGTGTTCATCGGATGATATCTCGATGATAATAACATGAAAATTTATGAATCTTATGTCCATTAAAAAGTTCAAAGAGTCTATTTTTCAAAAAGTCCTGTCTTGAACGATTTTGAGTAGGGAAGTTAGTCAAACAGTCCGCGCAAGAAAAGTTGTCAAAGCTGTCTTTTCGGGTCAGACTTAGGTCAAATTACGAGGTGTAAAACTGATGTGTTTCAAAAGCTTTAAATTTATAAGACTGAAAATACCGGTTAATTATAGGGAAACACAGGGGTAAAAGTATAACTCACGTATGTAGTATAATCTGTTTAGGTAAGACCAGGTCGTTCCACAGGGATTAGAGTGGTGTTCAAATAAACAGAAAGAGAATAGACTTTAACTGTTTTGAAAGTAACTTTAGTTTTTCCAATGATAATAAAGATGACTACTCGGATAGTTGAAAATAATTTATAAATGTTGGAACTGATTTGACCATGAGAATGGGGCATTAATTTATAAAGGCGATTTCTCGTCAGAAAATGTTTTCACAAATCAGCTTGGTAAGCTTAAGACTTGTATTTAGTTAACTAGATCAAATGTGTCACTCAAATAATCCAGTTACTATTATATCAAAGCTCATTTTGTTTATCAATTTACGAAAGTGAATTTCTCAGCACAGACGTTAAAGACCATAGACAAATCTTTAAAACCGCATAGATCATAACGGGTCTTTCGACCTATACCGATATGATTATATAATCTAGGTTGATAAGATAAGATATAACAGGGTTGCAATATAAGCTTAAGATTAAGATGATCAAGATCATACCAAACGCTTATTCATTATCATAACTTCACCGAGTAGTCATGAGAGATTTATCCTCTCATGTCTAAGGAGTTCATAACAAAATCATACTTTACATTAACTTCCATAATCTCAACAACAAAGTAAGAAAACTTCTTCGTTCTTGATCGTTAGATCTTTTTCTTCAAGAGAGGAGGTGTTTCTAGGTGTTTTGGTTGATAGTAGGGAGGTGTGTGTGTGTGTGGAGTGGTGAGAATGATTGAGTGAGGGATGATTTGAGATGCAAAAATTGTCCTCTATTTATAGGCAAAAATTTAGGAAAAGTGCGCTGGTTTTGGTATTAAGTGCGGCGCACTTGAGGAGTTAATGCGATGGTCATTTAATGTTTTGACTGAAAGTGCGGCGCACTTACAAATAAGTGCGGCGGTTTTGGTGAGTTAATGCAGGTGTATTTATTAGACTTTAATTCTTCTGACTTGGTAAAAAGTACGGCGCACAAATATATAAGTGCGCCGGTTTTTGAGACTTCATAGGGAAGTGCGGCGAACTTTGCAGAAAGTGCGGCGAACTTCTTGAACTTTTAAATAGAAATCTTTCTTTTCTTGTATTCGCCTTCCAAAACGTGTAGATCTTTGAGCTTAAGTCTTTAGAGTCTTCAAGTAAACCTATAAGCAATTCAAGCTTAATTAAGTACCAAAAGTTCACGAGAAATGATAAAATAAACATAAATAACGCCATAGAAATATGTATAATTTAGGTGTTATCAAAAACCCTTACTTAAAATTCGAATTAAGGTTAGCCAAGCTACAGAAGTTAAGTTCTATGTGTCTATTAACTTTCCTCAAGGGATGAGCATCTGATTTGGTATCTAAGTACGGTTAATAAGTCCAAACTTTTTAGTGTTCGAGCAGATCCGAATCTGAGTAGTTAAAAGTTTGATTATATTTGAGGCACTTAAGAGTGGAAATAAATTAGTGGAAAAATAAAGGAGTTAGTAAACTCATGAAATTGAATGTTTAATTTTTGGTAGAATTTATGAAGGTCAGTAGGTATGGTTTAGAAAATGGTAAAGTGACACTAAAATTCTGCGTTTTCTGGTAAAATGTAGAACTTTGAAATAGTGAGTAATCGAATTGTTTAATGTTGGGCATGGTGTCGGGGTGACCCATGAAGTAATCAAACACCTTAGACATCCATCATATGATTGTTACATGGGCGTAAGATTTTGGCTTAGTCGCGTGTAACACGTTATTGTTTTGATTGTTTAGTTTCGTGCAAAGGATTTGGGAATTGCTTAAGCATTGGATGAGTTTCATAGTCCCTCTTTTTACGTTGTTTTTAAATTGGGATGGAAATGATGCTAATGTTTTTGAAAGGCTTTAATTGCTGTGATTATGTGTTTCGATTAAGTCTGGACGTTATGTGACTGTTATATGACTTATTGTTGCATGTTGAATGTGGTTTACTTGTATGTACTGTGTTTGGCATACAAGAGTTGTGGTTTAATTGCATGTATTGTGTTTGGCATGCAAGTGTGTGGTTTACTTGTATGTACTGTGTTTGGCATACAAGGGGATTAGTCCAGGCCTAAGTATAAGTTCCGGCTGGTAGACTTTTAGGTGCGTAAGGGGCTTATTGGGATCGGATGAGCACGCCTACTCAATGTTGTGATTTGGGATCGGAGAGGTACGCCTACCTCATGTTGTGTGGATATTTGGGATCGGAGAGGTACGCCTAACTCATGTTATGTTGATTTGGGATCGGATAGGTACGCCTACCCAGTATGTGGATTGTTGGTTTGATATGATGTTTTGGATTGCATGTTAGCATAAGTTCATGACAGTACATAATTGTCCTACATTGTTTTATTAATCACAGTAATTGGTTTAAAGATGGTATTGGGTGTCTTAAACCTATGACTCTCACCAACCGTTGTGTTGACGTTTTAAGCATCATTTTCAGGTGAGAATCATGAGGATGTTAAGACTAAGAGAAGTGGCTAGAAAGACCGTTAGGATTGCATATGAGTTTGCTCTGAGTTTGATTTCTTGTTTATTGCATGGATTCTCTTGAATGCTATTTGGATTTATTAGGTTTGTAAGTCAATATGTCTTTGTATTGATGACCTATTTTCATTAATGCAAGACGCCGTTTCTTTTGTGTTTCGGTATTGTCATGACACATTGTGTCTTTTATATGTAATGATCTATATAGTGATTCTCTATTGTTTACAACCATTGTGTTGTGATGATAAGTATCATGATGTTAAGCCTTGTGTTTTCGCCTTGGCGGGGTGTGAAGATTGGTATCAGGCCTTTAGTTATAGAGATGTAGGTTGTTTGGCCTAAGACTATAAACTAGGAGTTCCTTTATATAGATGCATAATAGGATCTATATGATTAGCCTATTTAGTGTTTTGTTTTTCTTGCTTTTCTATGTGTTTTTAATCGACCTACGGGCTAATCGTTAGCTATGACTCAAAAGAAAGAGCCAATTAAGGAAGAGCCTCTCGAGGAATCGAAGGAGGAAGAGTAGTTAGAAGAGTCATAGAAGGAGGCCAACTTAGATCTCCTGTCGGACGCTCGTAGCAGGAGTCGGGTAACTTTTACGAAAGCAAAGTCAAACCCAAGCGAGGCCCAACATAAGTTTATTTCGTCTTCTATCTCGACGCGTTGCTATTATCGATGATTTCTTTCGGATATTACGTATTTTGAGGCAATATGAGGCTTTCGTTCTATTTTTATTTTATCATTCTTTATGTAAATATTGTTTTTATTTCTCATCATGTTATAGTTCTAAATGTATTATAAATATTGCACATATTTAAAAATATCAAATAACTTAATAATTTTTATATAATTAATCCTTATACTATTTAAATATTAAATTATAATGAATTAATAACAAAAAACACCATTCCAACACATATCAATATCCAATCAAACAAAATCAATCTTTATAAATAAATAATTAATATTTCATTACTATATAAAAAAAAACATAACTATCCCATAATTAATTTAATACATTACTAAACTAATTACTAATACTACCAAATAAATTCACACCAACACCTAACTCAAACATAATAAATATTAACTTCATAACAAAACAAAAAAAAAAAAACAACTTTATTCACACATATTAACTTAAAATCAAAAAATTCACATATAAAATAATTAATAACAATAATCAAATACATACACATTATTACAAATACCCCTAATTAACTAAACCATAACTACCCCACAACACAATCTCATAAATTAAAACCACACATATCACAAAACCCACCAACACCCGACACACACTCACTCACACACACTGCGCATTACTCCTTCCCACTCATCACTCTTCCACTCAGCTCTAGAGATCTAACTCTCGCAAATCTCTCTCTCTCTCACTCTCAAACATAAAACATTTATCCCCATAAAATCCCCCCCACCTGCACCTCTAAATAACATCATATAAAATTAAAAATTCTAAAAAAACCAAACACTTCATTAAATCTCCCCACAGAGACAAATGTGTGTGTGAGATATAGAGACAAAGTGATTATTGTGTATTATGCCTATCCCTGAATAATAATGTGAAGTGTGCATAAATCTACCGTATTTTCCATTGATTTATATTCATTACGATAGACATATTTTTTACAAGAGATATATATGTAGTGTGCTTCTCTCGGCTCAGACATGAAGTTCTTACTCGAACATTCCCAACCCCTTTGACCATACCAGTCCTTACGCGCGCGCCATCCCGCGCTTGTGTGTTTCACGCACTTATAGGTGATACTATTTTATATAAATGTTCTTAAAACTTTCTCATCAACATAAAATCAAAGAAACTGTGTCTTACAATGAAGAGAGATGGCTGTGTCGATTACTAATCTTTACGAATAATATATCCTACCAGAATTTTTATGGTTGTCTCTTTGTTTTAATTTACTTTATTAAGTAGGTTTTTAGTATGTTTTATAAGAGTAAGTCGTAATGGTTTACTCTTTTATTGTAAGATAACTCTTTGATTTTTTGAAAATTATTGTTTTAAATGAGTTTAAGAAAATATCATTACTTAAGGTGTCTTAAAATATCTGAAATTATTTTATTATTACCATATATGACTTGAGAGAGATTAAAATGGGTTATATGTATTAAAATATTTCATATAATAACGGTGTTTAGTTGGTTCTTTCGGATATATGTCAGATTATTGGTATAGATCATATATTATTTCTATTTATCATTCTTGACATGTATTGTTATTTGTTATGTGTTCCTTTAGTCGTGGTTACGATTATGGATTCTTTCGTCTGCTTTTTCCTATATGGTAAATATATCTCTATCCTTTCTTTGTACGGATTCTCATGACATTTGATCCGCATCTATTTTCATTGGCGAAATCCCTTATATGTTTTCTAGTCTTTGATTCGATATTCGTTTGCTACCCTAATCAATAACTCATAACCCTTTTGAGTTCGTCGGATATACGTTGGAATCGATCAAGTCACTCTCTGTGTGGAGCACATTATTCTTCAAGAAGAATAATGGCTCATTTCAAATGTCCATAGATTATCGGGGCTTTGAATAAGTTGGCCATGAAGTAACGCCCCCGCCCCCTCTCCCACCCCCCCCAACCTTCTTCCCGATCGACAACTTGTTTTTTTTTTTTTTTTTTTCGTTGGTCCGGTTACAAGGTTCAGTTTATTTCTTTAGGGTAGATTTTCGTTTGGTTTATTATCAGTGATAAAGCATGAAGAAGCGCGCTGAGCCAGCTCTCGCTCCCGCAGTCCCCGAGGATACATGCGCTCATACCCACCTTCCCGGACCCGTCTCTCGGTTATGCCTTTTGGGTTAACCAAAGCACCAGGCGGTTTTCATGGACTTAATGAATCGGGTGTGCAAACCGTACTTTGATAAGTTTGGTCATATTGTTCTTTGTGTCATTCTGACCTACTCTAACTCGCTCTAAGGAAGATGATGAGGAACATTTGAGACTTACAAGAATGAAGAACAAGAAGTGAAATCACAAGATCTATACCAAAAATCAATAGATCTTGAAAAATCCCAAATAATAACCAAACTCTAATTTGTAGATCTTGAATAAAACCCTTAAATCAAATAACTAATGCTTCAAAACACCTAAGATGTTCTTAGAAATGAACTTGGAGTGTGTGGATCTTGCTAGAAATCAAAGATATGAAAACCCTAAAAGGGTGTGTGTGAGCCGTGGGCTTCAAGAGGGAAAGAGGGAGAGAAAAAAAATTATTGGTGACTTGTGAAATGAATGAGATGACCTAAAATGAGTATAACATGGTTTATATAGGATAAGGTCCAGGGTTTTGAGTCACCATATAACCAAGTAAGCAACCAACACACACCAAAAGTGTGTTTGTGTGTAGTTCGGCTGAACATAGCCACAAGGACCCTTTGGTTAAATTTTTTTGATCATGGTTTTTCAGATTTAGGTACTAAATTTGATTTTCAAGTCAAATGTACAAAGTCAATGTGTGTAGCATGATTTGGTCTTGCTTGGATGGATGTGTGTGAATGAAATGGACTTACTAATGTGCATTTTCTATACAAATGCATCGGGAAGTTCAGAAAGGATGCCTTGTTGATTTAATTTCTAGCTTATGCTTTGCATTTGGTTTGAGTTTAGCGTCTAATATTTCAAGAGGGAAGGGTGACGAAATTTTTATCTATTAGAATTCAATATGGACGTTAACTAAAGTTTACACGAAAAGATTTTGAGTTTCCGGGGTTCCATTAGGTCAAAAACGCGAAAAACGCAATTTGTAGGACAATATAAGCGTAAAAAATATAATTTTCGTGTGTGATTTGTAAATCAAAACACTTAGAAAAGATAAAATAACTCATATAATATCTAAACTGATGAATATCCAATGCCGAAACGCGTTCTATGATGTTTTTCAGATTTACACGGTTTTACCGCCAGATTCCAACACGTAAAGTACTAAAAGTCAAAATATAATTTGTCGGTTAGTTTTTTAATTATTGACTTGAAAATCTCGGGGTGTGACATTCTTCCCCCATTAAAGATGCTTTGTCCTCAAGCTTAAACGAGTGGGGTTTAGGATTTTCGAAAAGATAAGGGGTACTTTTTCTTCATTTGGGGTGGTGGGGGGGGGGGGGGGGGGGGGGGGGGGGGGGGACGGGGGGGGGGGGGGGGGGGGGGGGGGGGGGGGGGGAGGGGGGGGGGGGGGGGGGGGGGGGGGGGGGTGGGGGGGGGGGTGGGGGGTGGGGGGGGGGGGGGGGGGGGGGGGGGGGGGGTGGGGGGGGGTGGGGGGGGGGGGGGGTCATACGCGCTCCAAAAGTAAATCTTGGGCCTCGTTCGAATCTCAATATCCTTACAATTGTAATGCAGGCTTTGCTTCAATGCCTTTTTACTTCTCGGTCCTAATTTCAACTGGTTCTCATTGAAACTTAACTTGTTATCACAATCTGGATTTCTGCTAACAGAATAAGCTTGGGGTTAGTCATACGAAACTCTTCTTCTGATTGATAAACGAAAAGTACTTTGGACTCGGATTTAATACTCTGGATAGTTAAAGGTCGATAAGCAAGAGTTCCATTTAGGCATTACTATCCTAATACAGTCCTATCTTATCGAGGGCTTTCAACTTCCACGTTTGCAAAATTGTCTCACCCATTTCAATGGCGACACTTTCAACTGACCTTGTCTTCCAACTCAAATTCTTATGGCTTACGCATCCGATCAGACATAGCTCTTCTGCCTATATTCGGGCATCTTGAGAATTCTCTTTTTGATCTGTATTGATCTTCTGAGTTGTATGAAGGGAACATTTCGAACCTAGTGAGCTGGCAAGTCCCAAACCTTAGCCCAACATAATTGGCGACATTGTTACGAGTGTGATACCAATGTTGTTGTAGTAAAATACTTCCACCAATGGTAGGTGTCTATCCTTACTTGCCCACCTTATTATCTATCATCAAGATTGTAGCATTGTCTCTATAGTATGGTTGGGTGCTCCTTACTCTAAGTAGAGTCGTATGAATATGGCCCCTTTTTCTTTTCCTCCAATATCTCATTCTCCTCCCTATTCTTCTCATTCCTTAACCAATTACCCGACATCATTCTGTGGATGGTAAAGCTGTTAGATCATTAGTAAATGACTCGGTCACCCCAGTGTATTTTCTACTGTTCCAAACATAGCTCGTAAGTTTAATAGGTAATCGTAGGAACTTTTGGTATTGAACAGGGTACTATAACCCGGTGTTTTGTACGAACTTTAATATACCTCTTTCCTAATTTGGGAAGAGGTATTCATCTTGTCTATTTTCGCAACTCTTTAATGTGTTTTCCTTTGTCTCTCTAACTTTCTCTCTCTCTAACTTTAATATCTATAGTTCTCTTTAGATTATTTAAATGTTGTGTGATTTAGGGAACCTACAATATGGTATCAGAGCAATGGGTGGATTTCGTGATATGATTCATATGTTAATTTAGCTCAATATTCGTGGGCTTATTTATTGATGTAAAAAAAAAATGGCTAGTTTTTGAATTTGGATTATTTGTTTGTTATTCTTGATCTTTCTCTTGTTCTACCATCAAAGAGCTAGGTTGTATCAATTTCGGTGTGTATACAAGCTTCTAAAGTTTGAATTATAAGCTTTACAATGTAGAGTTCTTCGTGGTGTGGTTGGGCCTTATCTTTGGTCGATTCTTACAAGAAATACGTGTTAAGCTGTGTTTAAACATGATATACACATTTGTGTTGCATGTTAGAGCTTTGATTCGTGGATAGAAAAGATTATTGAGTGATTTTGTAAAAATCGTCCTAGTGTTCTTGGTGGAGAGTTGCTTATTTAATTAATACTCTAGCCGGCGGTTTGACAAAGTAGGGGACAAGATCCACGATTTAAGGAAATAGTCAACGGCGGTTTGACCTGGTCAACAGCGGGTTGCCTAAACGGCGGGTTGCCTAAACGGCGGGTTGCCTAAACGGCGGGTTGCCTAAACGGCGGGTTGCCTAAACGGCGGGTTGCCTAAACGGCGTTTGACTACTAACGGCGGGTGACATTAAACTGGCTGGTTGCCTAAGAACGGGAGGGTTGCCTAAAACGGCGAGTTGCTAAACGGCGAGTTGCTAAACGGCGAGTTGCTAAACGGCGAGTTGCTAAACGGCGAGTTACTAATTGGCAGCGGTTTACTAAGAATTTTTTTTTGTGTGAAGAAAAGGGTTTCAGTAAAACAGCCATAACTTTTGATCCGTAAGTCCGTTTCAGGCCCGTGACCTCTCAAATATGAAGAGAGAACGTTGAGGATCATGCTGTAACCACCATTTAGCTGGTACGGATTTTTCAAAGCCCAAAAACTACGTTTTCTATGATATTTTTTGGACATTTTTCAGTTTTTTGAATTGTGTTAGACTGTTTTTGTTCTTGATCTCGGCCCATCTGTATTTCAAGGCCGTTGCAGTTTGGTGGGACTATTTAAACATATCAGCTTTAACCCTAGCCAGAAAAAATCAATCTGTTTTTCGACAATTAAATCATTGGCCGCTGATTGAATCAAATCATTCACGGTTTTCTATTGATTTTTTTAAATCCCGTTAATCTTTTATCGGTTTTATTTCATTGGACTGTAAAATCACGTGAAAGTTAATTGCTTTTAATACCACATCCAATCAATTCACATTATCTACTTAAGATCCGTAATTTTATTCACACAATCGAATTTTAACTGGATCTTCTAATTCTATTTCACATAAGAGAGAGAGTTTCAACTGCACGCAAAGAATCTCGCAAAACAAAGGCACTCAAACAGCATAACATGTGGTTGAATAACTAGAGAACACATCTTTTTCGACTCTATATCTCCTTAATTCGCCTTATGATGTTGATGCATTTAAACCAGCATTCTTGCTCATTATTTGGTGATGAGCATCTGACTTTCAAATTGTAGATGATATCATAATTGGATCCGTTAAGGCTACAACTTGAAAGAGAGATCTTCATGGGGTTAATGCAAAACTTGTCTTCAAGCCACTCAGAACTCGTTCAAGGAAATTTCTTGCCTAAAAAGGGGTATAATGAACGGATCTTCTGAATCAGTTGGCAACAAGAATCCAAATTACTTCAAAGCGCTGTGATCCTAGTTGTCCGTACAGGAAGTGAGTTACTCGAGAACCTGGGCGATTCATCTTGAAGCGGTACATTATAATAGTTGATAATTCATATGGTGTATTACGCATGAAAGAAATGAAGTTAATGCACTAAAGGAGAATTGGAAGTCAGTTGCTCATGATGATATACTTCATGGCAATCAAATAAGTCAAGTGTCAAGACTGCAGTCTCAAGATATTCAGTTCAAACCAGTTAAAGCAATGGAGCACAGCTTGATTTGTATCAAAAGGCAGTTTGAATAGAGCCGGAAAACAACGATGCATTCAGCAAATCAGAGATTGAAACTCATAGGCAAAGGCAAGAGGGAAAAGGTCGATATGCATGTAAGCAGTTGTTGCTGGGTTGGTTGATCACATAAAGCAGATATTTGACAAAGCCCGGACAAGAGAATAACAAGTAGTCAGTTCAGGGAGTTATACACACAAGACTGTGGATGGCAGATTTCGACCAATTATTGGACGAAGGGCCTTTTGCTGTGGTACAATTGACTGCTCTACATTACTTTCATTGTAATGGAACAACATACATAATGAGCAACTTGATCCCCTGTTATACCCACACATATGTTGGGAAACATTAAAAGAGCAATACCACTCCTACTTCAACAAATATGTGTCTTAGGGGAGGAGAGATTGGGACCAGGATGCTTTGCTTAAAATATGCTTCTCTAAAATCGAAGATATGGTTGTTAAGGAATTTTCAATTGAACTTTCAAAAAGATTTTTACATCTGGAAACAAATTGTATTTCACCTTGAAATAGAAATTCAACAAAAGGAAGAAAGTTTTCAAAGTAAACAAACCATGTAAGAATCACGGAATTTCTGAATTTTGTTGAAATTTTTTGTGATTAATGATTTGAAAGCTAAGATAAATGGCAGTAAACACACGTAAATGCAAACTTGAAGAAACAAATTAAAAGTGTGATAGGAATACAAGTAATGAAGCCACAGTTAAAATGATATAGATGTGGATTGTACAAATGATTATCATCGGAATTTGAACACATCGTGGGCTAATCTTACTTGCTGCAATTGAGCAACTGCATAAAGAAACTGAGCATTTGAACAAGACTTACAATGAACTTTTTTGATTCAATTAAAGACGAAAGTTCAGAATAAAGACAACAGTGAATCTTTAATTTTCTCCAAATTAATCAAAAGTCTGTCGAAAATGCTGATTTAAAAGCTCAGCATAGGAAAAGGTTGTCAAATGCGCATTAAAAAATGATCTAGAAAGATAAAGGGAAATAGAGGGGATACTAAGTTTGCCAAAGCTATCAATTCTTGGGGAAAACCGCCTTTACAACCATCTAGAAACCATTTAGTTGTTAGACAACCGAATGCGTTTACGTCTGAACCGACCTAGAATTTCAAGACCACGGTTTGCCTCCCAAGTTGATGAGAAAAAAAGATTTGTCAATAACAGTCTACTCCTCATTATGTGCATAAGTTTAGGAATCTGCTGCAGCACAACTAATCAGGTGAATGCACCTAACTACTCATAGGAATAGTATAAAAGATCGTTTTGGTTCTAATGAATATGGTTCATGAATTTTCTTTCTAGTCGGATGCTAGTAATGGACAAAAGTCAAAAACCAGGATTCCTAGTCATAAGGATATGACCTCTACTAGAGCACACTGCACTCCTAATGCTTGTACCACCAAAACCTAGAAACATATATAGGAGTTCTCCTGTATCTAAGTGTAGTGGTGAGAATGTCAATTGTGTGCCTCTTGTAGTTCACTTGGGAATTCTAGTTTCTTCTTGGAATCACAAACAATTGGTTTGTTCGATTTGTTCATAACATAATTCTTTAATACAATCATGATGATTGTATAACAAAGAATCCTGAATATGGTTGAATTTTCGTGCTAAGTTCAGTCCCAAAGATCAGAAACAAAATCCCGTTGAACCAAAGAACCACACTCATATACCCTGTTTTGTAGGCACGTTTGTGGTTTAGGACAAAGGTATTCTCTCAATAAGTCTTCCGCTGTGATGAGATAACCACCACACTCCTAGATCTTGTCTTAGGGGAAACCACGGGTAGAATTTTCAGACTGTTCGTCTTAGGTGGGATATCCTATGGAGAAGGTGTTCATCGATAGCACAACAAAGTTGAGACAGTGAACCTCCCAATGGTTCAAATGATGATATCATACTAACCAATATGAATGCAATCAAAACTCTTTTATGTTGTTGAGGTACTTCTAACTCAGGTTCAGGTACATATGTCAATTACTTTAAAAGAAAGACTCGGAGTTTGGTTACCAAAAAGACTATTATAATCATACGTCAGGAGTTCTAAATTTGATGTAACATGCTTAACTGACGCTTGATTTTCTACAGTTCAAGCATCTGTCCTCGTTGTCTCTGATGTCTGTTCAACATCAGTTCAGGCCTCTGTTCTTCATACTTGATTGTCGTTTGTACAAAAGGTTCAAAAATCGTTCCTTAATGGTCAAATGGCGTCTGTTGGGTCATTCTTCAAGCCACTGTTCCTAAAGTTAAAGAAAGGTGTACGCCTTCAGAGAAAAGGAAAAGTGTACGTGTCAGCTGTTTGCATTTATCCTTGACAACGGAAAAAGAGAAATCTTTTCGGTTCATGAGCTAATATAACAAAATTTCCAAGTTTAGAGCTCTGGTTAATGGCTTGTAATCAAAATGTTTGATTGCAACCCAATCTTCTGTAAAAGGAAATTGTACGTTGTTAGTGCAATTTATACCTTATAACGGAAAAGAGAATATCTTTTCGGTCTTGAGCTACTTCGAACACTCAATGTTTGTTAGCTCAATCGATGGACTTTCGTATTCTTTTGTTACAAAATAACCAGTTTTCAAGAAAAGGAAAGTGTACGCTAGTGCGCTTTATCTTTAAAAGAAGAGAAATTTATTGTGTTTGGACCCATTCTCATTTAACATGCTTCATATTTTCCCAATGCTTGTTTGTTAGTTAAGTGGACCAGTTACATTTGCTGGTATTATAATTCACTAGATCACAAAATGGCATATCGAATATGCAATTTTTTAAAGGGGAGAATAGTGTATTACATTGTGATTAAAATGGTTTCTTTCTTTGTCTTTGAATGTGTATAAAATGGTCAAATGTGAAAGTGTAGGGTGTTAAATCTGTCTATAGGGTGTTAAATCTGTCTGCTAGGAGATTAAGATAATCTAAAATGCCTTGGATCTTGCTTAATGTTAGATAGCGGCTGCATATTCTTGATGGCGGAATGTTAACCTACTGCATGGTGGTTTGGTGATCTGTTGGGCAGCGTCTTAGGCTAATTGTCCAATTGTCCATGTCTTGGCCCAATAAGCCCAATAAACCTCTTAGGTCTATTCCAAAGGACCATTTGTCTTGTTGTCTCTCATACAGGCTTAGTTAACTTGTCATTGAGCCTATCAGATAATCTCTAGACCATCGACCAAGGTTGACCAATGTTGACTTAACCCAATGTCCAGTGACTCTAATGTGGAATATCTTCGTGCTAATCTGAATATCAAGGGCATGTCAAACTCAAGGCGAACATCTTTATCTAACGTTGATTATATGCTATGTTTGTCTATCTTTGTTGATATTCTTTAACAGATACGATGGCAGAAGAGAATATTCCTGCACCTGAACCTACAAGATGAGATGAACAGATCCTTCATTGCTCAGAACAGTTACAGATTGGAAAGGGAAACCTTCTCTAAGATCTACAGAAGTTGCAGAAGAATCCTATCTTCCACATTTCAGTTGATATTTCAAGAACACAAACTTCGTTAGGGCATTCACTGCATCAGCAAATTCCCTTCTATCTACATTCAGCTGTTCTGGAATACTCTGACTCATGATGCAAAGACTGGGGTTTATAGCTTTCAAACTTGATGAAAAATGGTTTACTCTGAGTGCTGATCTTTTTCGGAAGGCCTTAGAGATCACTCCTGCATGACAACATCGTCCCTAAACCAGACTTAGCTTTGGAATTGGGTAAATCTATCAGCTTAACTGAAGCTGAAGAAGAAGCTGTTGCAAGAGAAGTTCATGCTACTCATGCAAGAATTGTGTCTGAATCTGAACCCGAGCCCACACAAAGAAGACAGTCTGGTATTGCTTTCAGAGATTCCTTTATTGTGTCAAAGAAGAGGTCTTCTGATTCGTCTAAGAAGCTCAAGGGTATTCAAACTCTTACTCCTGCTGAACAAGAGGCTGCTGACATAATGAAAGCTCTCAAGGAAAGCAAGAAAATGAGCAAGAGACAACCTGGAACTGGAGGCTCAAATGAAGGAACTGGTAACATACTAGGGGTTCCTGATGAGTCCATAGTCGTCTCTAGAGCCTCAAGTGAAGGAACTAGATCCAAGCCAGGGGTTCCTGATGAGGAAAAGCTAATTCTTGAGTGGGAAGCAGATGTGGTCAGTGAACATTTTGACAGAGATGATAATGCTAGGGATGATAATGAGGAAACTAAGCCTGATCCTGAAGAAATATATAAGTAAAAGATGAACCAGGAAAAACTACTATGGAAACCGAAGTTGAATCCATGGTCACTATTCCTATCCAACAAGTTTCTTCATCTGTTCCTTTACTGATACTTCAGTCATCGATCTCTCATCTCCTAAACCAGTATCTCCTCCCTGTCAAGAATCATTCATTACAACTTTCACCACCAACATCCGCACTACAGCAGAGCAGTTCAGTTCTTAAAATGGTCAAGTCATGGCTCCTGTGCAAATCAGTTCAGGACCTGCTCCTTCTTTGATGACTCCTGGATACATCAGTTCAGGACTCATGCAAAACTCAATTTCTCCAACACCATATGTTCCACCATCTAAGAAAGAATAGGAGATCCTGTTGTAACCATTATTTAATGAGTACTATAATCTTCCACCATGAACTGTTTCCCCAGATCTGGACATGAATAAGAACAAGACTGCAAACAGAAATCCTGCCAACTACCATCTATACCATGCTCTTAGGAAGCCTTTAACAGCAGATAAGATGCCATGGTATAAGGGAGTTACAGTCAAGGTTAAAGACACAAGAGAAAGCATAGATAGTGATGATGATGAAGACGCTGATTGATGATGAAGCCCTTCAGCTGGATCCAAACTAGGTATGGTCAGCAAAGAGAAGAAGACCCGAATCTGCCACTTCTGGGTCAGCTCAACCTCCACTAAAAGATGATGACCAAAGTTCAAAGAAACCATGGGAGTCTGATGCATCTGCTTCCAAACAACATCCAGATCACTGACACAAGTCTGATGCATATGCTGAATCTGAACCCGAGCCCACACAAAGAAGACAGTCTGGTATTGCTTTCTGAGATTCCTTTATTATGTCAAAGAAGAGGTCTTCCTAATTCGCCCCTAAGAAGCTCAAGGTATTCAAACTCTACTCCTGCTGAACAAGAGGTCTGACTTACATAATGAAAGCTCTCAAGGAAGCAAGAAAATGAGCAAGAGACAACCTGGAACGGGAGGCTCAATGAGGAACTGGAAACCTACTAAGGCGTTCCTGATGAGTCCACAGTCATCTCTAGAGCTCAATGAAGGAAACTGGATCCAAGCCAGGGTTCCTGACGAGGAAAAGCTAGTTTTTTTTTTTTTTTTTTTTTTTTTTTTTTTTTTTATTCGTTAGTGGAAGCCAGATGGGTCAGTGAAACATTTTTACAGAGAATGATAATTCTGGAGATATAATAAGGAAACTAAGCCTGATCCTGAAGAAATATACAAGTCAAAGATGAACCAGGAAAAACTACTATGGAAACCTAAAAAAAAGAAAAAGTTGAATCCATGGTCACTGTTCTATCCAACAAGTTTTCTTCATCTGTCCCTTTACTGATACTTCAGTCATCGATCTCTCATCTCCTAAACCAGTATCTCCTCCCTGTCAAGAATCATTCATTACAACTTTCACCACCAACATCCGCACTACAGCAGAGCAGTTCAGTTCTTGAAATGGTCAAGTCACGGCTCCTGTGCAAATCAGTTCAGGACCTGCGCCTTCTTTGATGACTCCTGGATACATCAGTTCAGGATTCGTGCAAATCTCAGTTTCTCCAACACCATATGTTCCAACATCCAAGAAAGACTATAAGATCCTGTTGTAACGGTTGTTTAATGAGTACTATAATCTTCCACCACGAACTGTTTCCCCAGTTCAGTAGCTATTGTTGCTTCATGAGCGGTTGATCCAGTTGGTTCACCTTTCAATCAACTACCAATGATCAAGATGAACAATCTACTAGTACTTCACCAACAAATCAGGAAATTCAATCTCAAGTCACTCATCAAGGTGTTGAAGAATAAATTCATGGACATCAAAATGCATAATTTAATAATGCACCCCTCCTTCATAACATTTCTTCAAACTCTAGTTTTGAAGAAACTAATTGACAAGGGGTCATTCCATTAAATTTGCATCATCTTTATTCACTGTTTTATACTATCACTAAGTTGACAAAAGAATCACTCATTGAGAAATGTAATTGGCCGATAGCTTCTCGTCCAATTTCAATATAAATTCAACTACAAGAACATGCCATTTGGAGCTACTTTGACGCAAATGAAAATCCAACTCCATTCGGTGTGAAACGGTATGGTTGAGATCTACTATCTCAAAGATAGTTTATGGTTTCTGGCCAATTTTGTTCAGGACCCGTGCCTCAATTGATGGCTCCTGATCATAGCAGTTCAGGACCCGTGCTTCATGAAATGATGTCTGATCAACACATTCAGTCCTCGCACATAACGACAAGGAATGTCTGTTGAAAAGTTTTCCCTACTTCAGCCCTCGGTCCTCAAGACAAAAAAGGCGTCAAATTATGACAACTCTGACCCCGTGCCCCCAAGACAAAATGTTGTTCCTACAGCAGAGAAGACAGATTCGTCACAACAAGGGTTGGAATTTCTCTTCAGTCCTTTACTTGAAGAATATTACAATCCAACACACGGTCAAGCTGAGGAAAACAACAATAATCAAGCACCGAATGCATCGTTTCAAGAAGATGAATTTATCAATCCTTTTTGTACACGGGTACAAGAAATTGGTGAGTCTTCCTCACGCAACATTGATAATACCGATGTGCATTCATTTCAACCACAAAGTCATGATTACCGATGGACCAGAGATCATCCATTAGAACAAGTTCGTGGAAATCCAACCATGCCAGTTCAAACAAGACGACAGCTTGCCACAGATCCTGAAATGTGTATGTTCGCGCTCACGGTGAGTATTGTTGAACCGAAGAACATTAAGGAGGCAATGGCTGATTCTGCATGGATCGAAGCAATGCAGGATGAACTTCATCAGTTCGACAGACTAAACGTCTGGGAACTCGTCGACAAACCATTTGGCAAGATGGTTATTAAGCTAAAGTGGTTATGGAAGAACAAAAAGGATGAAGATCAGACTGTAATTCGCAACAAAGCACGACTTGTTGCTAAAGGTTATGCTCAGGAAGAGGGTATTGATTTTGAAGAATCATTTGCACCAGTTGCTCGCTTGGAAGCAGTTCGGATTTTTGTTGCCCACGCAGCACACAAGTCTTTTCCAATCTATCAGATGGACGTGAAAACGGCATTTCTTAATGGTCCACTGAAGGAAGAGGTTTACGTTGCTCAGCCGGAAGGGTTCATTGATCCAGATCATCCAGAAAAAGTCTACCTTCTAAGGAAAGCTTTGTATGGATTAAAGCAAGCTCCATGAGCCTGGTATGATGAACTATCAAACTTCCTAAGTCCAAGGATTTTCTAAAGTCCAATTTGACCCAACCTATAATTCAAGATAAAAATACGGGAGGATAATTCTACTTGTGCAAATTTACGTTGATGACATAATTTTTAGGTCTACAAACCTAAATATTCAAAAGATTGAAAGTAATGCCCAATAGATTTAAATGTCCGAAATGGGGAGATGAAATTCTTTATAGGACTTCAATCCACCAGTCCCAAAAGGTATTTTATCCAATCAGGCCAATTACCATTAGAAATCTAAAAAAGCAAATATGGACCAATTGTCACTCCCATTGGTACACATTGGCTACAAAACCCAAACTAGATGGAGATTTGAGTGGAGAACCTCTTAGACCAATCTGATTACGTATAAAATCGGGTCCCACTCATGTGCTTGGACATCTAATAACCAGACTAGTGCGAAGCAGTAGCAAATGTGCACTTATCAGCACGACCAACTCAAAAGCACCTCAAGGAGGTTACAAGAAACTTAAAAACCTAAAGGGTACCATTTAACATGGACCTTTGGTATCCAAAGGATTTTGGCTTTGAACAAAAGCATTTTCAGACGCTGATCATGCCGGATGCCTGATACTCGAAAAAGCACTTCTGGAGGATACAGTTCCATGTGATAAACTAGTAAGCTGATGTCAAAGAAACAAAACTGCTCTGCATGTCTTCAGCAGAGCAAGTACTGGCGTTATCTCAAGTTGTGCTCAATAATGTGATGAGACACATCTTTAAGATTATGGCGTTCAACTACAACAAAATACCGATTGTTTTGCGACTCCAGTCACCATAGCAATATCATGCACCCCGTACAACATCCTCCCCCCCAAAATTTAAAAACAAAAGCCCAACATACATACTCGGTATCACTTCATAAAGGAACGGTTGAAATAGATATTATTAAAATTATATTTTGGAGAACTGAATACCAATTAGCTGATTAATTTATGAAAGCCCTTCCTGAGGATCGGTTTTTGTATCTTGTCAGAAGGATTGGTATGAGATGTTTGACTCCAGCAGAACTGGAGGTTCTGACAAACATAACTGCTTGATATTATCATCAAACATCATCCTGTAAATATATAAAAAAATGGCTTATGTACATTTCTGTGCATAACCCGGGCCTCATCGTAAAGGAAAATACACGTCTCAGTGCATTTTTCCTTAGCAACGAAAAGAGAAGTCTTTTCGGTATTGAGCTACTCTAACAAAACATTCAAAGTTTTGAGCTCATGACAATGGCTTGCAGTTATTTCTGACTGCAACCCGCTTTTTAATCTGAGGAACGCATGTCGTCGAAAAGACAGCTGTTCCTGACAACGGGTAATTAATTTTTCCCGGGCATGGATTATTTCATATCCATGCATCATAAGAATAAGTGTACGTTTCAGTGCATTTATTTGTCAAAATAAGAGAAATCTTATTTCAATTGGGAAAAAGTTGTCCTTCACAATGAATCATATTTTTTAGTAAATCACGAAAAGATTTTCATAGATAATTCGACCTCTCAAACAATGACTACAGCTCTTTAAATAGAAAACGGGTCATTATTTGAGGGGGAGAAAGTGTCAAATAATCTTTTAAACGGTCTTTCAAAATAAGTCAAGGATTAAACAGTTGAAGTTTTTGATAATGACAGATAACAATTTAAAGGGAGTTAATTCATATTAACTACATGTGCCTTAGATGTCATTTGCTTCAAACTTTAGGGACTTATTTGCAATTGAAGACTTAGTGAATTCAGGCTTTAAACTACATACGACTAATATTGCCAACGCGTCATAGTTTGTAAAAAGACTTAGGAATGTTTGGAAATTCTTTCGTAGTTTAAAAAGCCTTGAAACTGATTCTCACGGGATAGATTTAAGTTTATTAATTCTGCGAACACGATCTCAAGCATGTGTGCATATAAGATTTTTCTGATTCTGAGGTATCGAAAACATCAAGGGGAAGGAGTAAATACACTGAAAGGTACAACAACTACACGTGATAGAATCCATAGCCTTATTTAATTGTAGGCCATTCCGGGAAGACAAATGTCTTATCCGCAGAGAAAATCAGTGTTTTATCGTGTTACTTTCCGGTGCGCTATTCCAACCACATAGGAGAAGAGATATCTTGTCATTTATGGTATGCATCAGTTGAGATACCAGGGAAATGTGTTGTCAGAAGATTGATTAGAGCGTGAGAAGATTGGTTACTGATTCAATTAATGCTTCCTTTAACAGTCAATCACCAAGCGTGTTTTTAAAGGAGTAGAAATATTTGATCAAAGAGGGACATATTGGTATGATAAGTATGATAATTCCTCTAGTTAGTCAGTATCCGATAGAAAGAAAAGTGTACATTTGGGACTTAGTTGTCTTAGGTGTTATCAGTTCGTCTACTGAGAGGGAATAATTGAGATATCCGGGACTTAGTTGACTTTGGTGTTTCAATTCATATCATCACTATCATGTTAAGAGAAATTAGACATCCGGGACTTAATTGACTTTGGTGTTACGGTTTCAAATTAATTGTGTACTTCATCGATTTGGGCGTCAGACTTCAAGTATTCTTAATGCAAATTGCAAGAAGGCTATGAACCTACTCAAGAAAGGATTGCTGATTCAAGGGGAAGCTAAGACAACTTCCAAAAGGAGAGTATCGAGACGGACTACAGACTGCTTACATGGACAAAATGACTATGTCATTTTCGGTTTGAACATTTTCAGGTCCTGTCTCATACATAATCTTGTGAATATATAAATGTGTAGTGTAGACTTAATTATAGGCTAATATAAATAGTGATTGAGTACAAATTTTCAAGAATTTCTTAGAAAATTCAAAATCTTTCAAATTACAGTACTCAGCACTATCTTATATATCCTTCAATGATTGAGGGGGAGCATTAATATGTTCCAAACACGGCTTGTGAATAATTGGCACACTTTTCTCCCAATTTTTTTATAACATATTTAAATCAATTGATATCCAAAATGTCAAATGATTTGAAATTTTTGATAAGGGGAGAAAATGTGATTAAAATATGTAATGTGATCATATTACTCAAGTGTATACTCCACCAACATGTGCTAAACAGTTTCGAATACCGATGCACATGTTGAGGGGGAGCTTTTCTGAAAAGCAAAAACAATCGGGTACTAAACACTTTGATAGTTTTATCATAAGTACCTGATTGAGTTTTTCAACAGTGATTTTATGGCAAGGTGAACTGTACCAAAAGACTGACCATGTATTTACTGTTATCGAAGTTATAAGGATGGTAAGGTTAGGTACTCGTTCCCATGATCCTGCCAGAACCGGAGGGATCTACCCAGGGACTATCCACTAGTTAGTGTAGAAGTCCTTAGGTATGATAAAAAGGAGTAAATGTGAGGAAAAGGGAATAGTGCCGACTGAGATGGAGCTAGTACTTGAATAAACCCAACAAGGTTCTAGTCATGAAATCTTGGTAAGCACTAAAGGGGTTGAAGAATGAAAAAGAATTGTACGGATAAAGGGTGTAAAGAAAGAAGCCCTCCATACACTTAGGCAGAAACCGGGTCAATACATATGCTGTCAAAATCACTAAAATGATTGCTGACATTGAAGTGACATCATGGACCCAGTGATGCAATGCACAACCCTCCCAAGCCACTCAGAATCTCTCAAAAGATTTCTGTTTCATTTCTCACGGAGACTAAACATGTAATCTACTGACTCACTCACTCCGAGTAAGTCGGTATTGAAAAGGTGGCAGTCAGCTCCAGCCTCCGATCACTAAAATCAAAACGCACTTTTGAGTCTAGAGCCAAGAGATCATCAATTAATCTCGTTAGGACAATTCCAATTTACTTGTTATTCACACACTGTGATTACAAGTTTTATCATAAGAGTCCTACGCATTATCCTTGTGATTTTGCCAGAACATCCGAGTGATACGTAAGTATTCACAGTGAAGATGGAAATCCTGCTTGAGCCAACTTCAAACAAGCTCATGGTAGGTGACTTGTGAGATCCTTAATGGATCAAACTTGTGAAAACTGGAAAACAACAACGGTGCGATTCTACATGAATCAAACTTGTTCCAGTATACGAATTGACGGTTATTGGACTTTGGAAAACAAATAAAACTTTCGATGTGTTACAAAACTCTTTTGCAAAGTATCGCATCGATTGTTTTTACAAACCAATTTTCTCTTTATTGCTAACTGTTTTATTACAGGAACATTTAAAGATGGAGATGGAGATACCGTGTTCCAACAAAATCAAGTTCATAACCGCGTGCTCATTCTCAAATGACTCATTCGAAGATATCATGAAAGCTCAAGTATCTGTTATTAAAGCTTCCGCAACTCTGAATATTCAAGCTTTCAAGATCAAGAAAAGTGTGAGCATATCATTCCGAATGACACAAGCTCACAAGTTGGCAAAAGATCACATGATGATGTTTAAAGATTATGATTGAATGATGATCTCAAAGAAGCTCAAAGATCACATACAAGTCAAGCTAAAGCCTAAAAGTCTAAAGTTTACTGCTTCAGATTTACAAGATACAGATCTATGAAATCAAGCGTTTACGAGCTATACATAAGATCAATCTGAAGATTGAAGATCTTAAATTTAGTATTTTCAGGGGTGACCTCCCTTAGGGGGAGATTGTTAGATATTAGAAAAAGACTCGGTCACCCTATGTATTTTACTGTTCAATATAGCTCGTAGTTTAAATAGGTAAACGTATGACTTTTGGTAATGATTGTACTCCTCTATCATCTCTACCCTTTTTTCCACATAGGCCGCTAACTCAGCTGCCCGAGCTTTCAGTTCTTGAACAGTTAGCACCCTTTTCAGTTTCATCTCCGACTTCTGTTTCTTAGCTTTCAAGTCAGCTAACCTCTTGATTTCTTCCATTTGAGCTTTGGCATCTTCAAGTGTCATCTGACCTTCCCCAGAAGTACTGAAATCTTGAAGGTTTGGTAATTTGGGGACTGATCCTCCTTCATCCATGAAAGGCAAAAGTTGCTTCAGCTGGTCATTATCAAAGACTTGGGCTTTACCCTTTACTTTGTCAGTAATTTTAGAGGAGGAGTAGGTGAGAATTCAGAGTGACCTGAGCTGAACAAATTCTCTTCGAATTACTCGTACGAGATGTTATTAATAATGGTTGGTCTTATTGAGTTCAGTAGAGTTGGGGAAGGAATATGAATATCATCCAAGACAACCTTTAGTTTCTTGACAAGTGGTTCACCTGTTGAGTGCACAACCATAGCTGATGATGTTTACTCCCCCCTGAGCATTTACTGGTACTTCTTCAGTTGTCACTGGTTCAGATGTAGATTCATTTAGTTGTTGCTCCCTGGTTCGTGGAATAGCATACACTTATATAGCAACCCTAATATAGATTCTAACCGAATGCCCTTGACCAAGGCAAAAGGTCAAATTCCACAAAAGGATAAAATACACAAGATAGAATCAATGATAAAAAGATTCCGGAAGAGATATTCCCGGGTCGTATGTCCCAACGAGGCTGCAATTGAAGGTAATCCTGGTTTGATGAGAAATTGAATGATGGAGAATATTTAGATATGATGGAAACACTGATATAATTACAACTAAAATTAATTAAATAAAACCTAATTTAATCTACGGGAAACAGATATAGGAAATGGGGATCTTAAAAACTACGGGAAACAAAATTAGTTATAGGGAAATACTAAAATTAATTACTATTCTACAATTTTTTTTTTTTACGGGGGAACAGAATCAGGTATCGGGGAAACCTCAAAATTAATAAAAAAATTAAGGAAAATAAAATCCGATAAATTAAATTAAAATTCAAAATTTAAATTCTATATTAACTTAATTTGAAAAATAAAAAAATAACTAGAATAAAAACGGAGGTCGTTTGAATGTTTTTTTTTAAAAATCGGAAAAGAATCGGTAAAACGCACTGGTTTTTTTTTTAAAACGGGCGTCTTAAGACTGAAATTTCAGGGGAAAATTAAGCCTACACTAAATTTTATATTATTCCTGACACATAAATGACAACAAGAAAAAATTTTATAAAAAAGAAATAAATATTTTTTATTTAATTTTCAGGATTTTTTATGAATTTTTTAAATTATAACTAATTAAAATCTAAGGAAAATAGGAAAAAGACAAAAATAATAAAGGTTATAAAAATTTGAAAAATAATTAAAAATTAAATAAAGAAACAAGTTAACAATTCTAAAATATAAAAATGCCCAAAAGTTTACTTGATTTATATAAAAAGTAATTAAACTTATTAAATCTAAACCTAATTTTATATAATTTAAATTAAATAAAACTAACTAAAGTAACTATAGGGACTAACAGTTGGAAAAGGACACAAGGACTAACGGGGGGAAACACACAAAACTGACAAGGGGGACTAATACAAAAGGTAACATTTTGGGGCTTAAAAATGGCTATTCTCAAAAAAATACATACATACATACAAAGTAACATGGGCTTATGGTAATATGACAGATCAAGGGGTGGGTTTGGGAACTTTAAGGCCTAAATAAGCTAAGCTAAAAGGTGAGTTAAGCTATAAAATTTTGGGGAATTAAAGGGCTACCTATGGGCTATATGAAAAAGCCATAAAATCCTAGTGCTTAATATCTAAATAAGCTAGAAAAGTGGGCTGAGTTTAGGTGCTCAGCACCAGGGGAAATTAATGCAGGGGCTTAAGGGGCTTTTTGGGCTTATGAAATAAGCTCTTATGAGCTTTTTAGCCAAATCCAAGCACAAACAGATTAAAAGGGGAGGCAAATGAGCTTATTTTCAAAGTTTAAGCCATTAAGGTTAAGAAAAAGTTGCTGATATTAGGACTTGAATTTGGCACTTTTCTAAGAAATGGCATGTGGGTACTTTGACTTTCACTTGGTGAAGTTAAAAGACAGAACAAGGGGACTTTTGAAAAGGCTATGTATGACTAAAATAAGCTCATAAAGATGATGCTTAAGCTGTTTAAACAGCTTAAGCTGTTTAACACAATTTATGGCTTTATAAAACTTAGACAGAAAACAAAAGACCCTTAAAAATTTATTTTTACACTAAAACTTGATTAAGCTAATCTAAATAAGCCCACACACTCAGCCAAAGTTGGCTGAGTGAGTATGACCCATTACAACCCCATTATGACCCATTTTAGGGCTTATCCAAACACCCCCTTAATTTATAAAAAGGGTTGTTAACTGTTTTTTATGGGTAATGCAGGCTTTAAGAATCAATTATAATTGAGGTTTAATAACTCTTAACACATATTTAAACAATTTAAACAGAATTAAACATCTTAGATTATATTTCAAATTTCGACACTAGCAATTTCACAAGCACTCTTAACTTTTATTAAAACTGAAAGTATTACAACAAAAACTTAAAATAAACTGAGTACAACAATTATAAAGCAAGCTTAAGTAAATTTTAAACTAAGAAAAGTAAAAAACAGGCATTGGTGCTTCGGGTAAGAGGCTTAATAAACCCTACACACTCAGCCAAAGTTGGCTGAGTGGTTACAACCCATGAAAACCCCCTCATGACCCATTTTCAAGTGTAAACCAAACACCCCCTTAAGTATAAATTTCGGGTTTTTTATCTTTTTTAGTGAAGAATAGACTTAAAGATTTGATTACAAGCACACTTTAACAACTTTTATACAATTTTAAACAGGTTTAAACAGATAACATCAAACTTTAAATTTCGACAATGGGAATTTTCACAAACACTCTTAACTTTTATTAAACTGAAAGTATTACAACATAAACTTTAAATAAGCTGATTACAACAATTTTAAAGCAAACTTAAGTAAATTTTTAAACTAAGAAAGTAAAAACAGGTTGTTGACTTCGGCTTGTCCTCTTCTCTTTTATAGAGGCTCAAAGCCTTCCTTGGTCTTCTCAATGTGTTAGATGTGAGAGTAGGAAGCTTCCCAAGCAATCCCAGCCTTCCATTTGCCTTACAACATTTTCAGCCATTGATGGGGTCTTCGGGTTGTGTGATTTCCAAGTGGGAAGGGTTATAGGGGTAATGGGTTGTGGGGAAAGGGTATGGGTGAGCTGGGAAGTGTACTAGGGATAGTGGTTTGGCCTAGAAACCGTGGGAAAGGCTGGTATGGTTTTGGCGCCAAGGGGGGTGAGGTACGGGGTGGTTGCAGGTTTTAAACGGGAAGTTTGGGGAAGAGGCAAGAATAGCCCCTCATCTTTCTATCTCTATTCATTTCTTTCTTAAGCCCTTTTTCAGTTATAACATAGTTTGGAAAGTGGCACATTTGGTCCCTGTGGTTTTATAACAAAAGAAAACAAAGAAGTTTTGGCAAATTGCAAAAATGGTCCCTGCTGTTTATAACTAAAAGAAATAAAAAGAAGTTTGAAAAATTGCAAAAACAGTCCTTGTGTTTTATTTTTCTATTTTTTTCTTTTTAAAACAACTTTCAAACTTGGCATTTTTGGCCCTTTTCTTTATTTAAACAATTTTAATTATAAAACAAGGTTTTTAAAATTTACATTTTTGGTCCTTGAGTTTTATAAAAAGGTTATTGGGCTTGGTTTTGTGTATTGGGCCCAATTGGGCTTTTGGGCTTGTATTGGGCCCAATTGAGTGTGTCTGGGCCCAATAAGGTTATGAAGTGGGTTTTGTGTGTACAATGGCTGAGATTGGCTGTAACTGGGCTAGGATTGGGCCTTCAAAGTCTTCACAGTCTTTGTCAATTGCACACAAATGGGCTGTTGAAATTGATTGAGGGCCCATTTGGTCTTCACAGTCTTCATAATTATACTGTTGGGCTTTCCCGGCTTGACTGCTGATTCTTCTGTATTGACTCTGACTTTGGCATTTTTGGACTTTGGCCTTAATTTTGCACAGTCTTTTCCATTCCATGC